>KZ873537.1:0-11103 GCA_003456935.1 Machilis hrabei
TCTGTTTGGTATCATCTCACAAGTGTTCAGTGGGGTTCGGGTTTGGGGAATTCCTTTATAATTTTGACCCAATGTATTGTTATGCTGAAAGACACCATCACAGTGTGCAGTGGATATTTTAGGTATTGTTAGCATATCTGTGACATATGCCAATATGATGTATGTTTATAGATTTTGTGATGGCAATGGGATTGCTGCTGTGGTTGAATATTAGCAACATTTTCCCAAATCGATGTGTGTTTAGCAGAGCTTATCAGACTAGTACATTAATTACCTAGTGTTCGTATTGGATAAGAGCATTTGGCTAAACAAGAACTAAGCCACTGATAGCTCTGAACTGTACAGAACTGGACTCAGGTTAATATAGTTTTTTTTTATGCAAATATACTCACCCTGTATATGAATTTCGTAAATAATTTCTGCCCTTCAGATATGATTAAGGAATGTTATTCTTCTTTTCATAAGGCCACTCATGAATTAATCACCCTTTTTCATGACACTTATTTTATTTTATTGAAAAATTAAGAAAAAAAAATGAAAATAACGTTAAAATCTTAAAATTAAAACTTAACCAAATAAAATATCCATAGTGTATATGTTGTTGGGTTTTAATTGTACTATTTTAACAGTTTTAATAACTTTGAAAATGATTTCACGAAAGAAATCAAAACATGATAAAACAAAACAAAAAACACACACTTTGTTCGTGAAAGAAGAACTACATTCCTTAATACAAATTTTGTTCTATTACCTTGCCACGGCATTTTCAACAAGAATATGGGTCAATTTGTGACAAAAACTGAGAAAGAGAAAAATATGTGTAGAAAAATACATAACTAATACGTCAAGATTTTTTTTACTATAATAATATTTGTTTTACTTTATTGATCGTATGGTTAATATTTTTAGAATTTCAACAGAAAAAAAAAACAATGGATAACGCATTTGAGAGGGTCATTGGACAGTCTCTTTCGAGGTGTAACTGTGTACCTTCACAGTGATAAGCATGCAACCCACAAGAAGGTTGCTACTATTAGGCAAGAAAACAGGCAGATGTTGCTTTCTTTCCCTTTAGAGTCAGCACTACTCGCCTCCAAAACTAGGTCTCTCAGTTTTCAACTAAATATTGTGATTTCAGTAGTGCTGCTGAAGTAAATGTGGAAGAGCTTTCACAAGTTCGTTCAACATAACACTCCAATTTGTAATGTTGTTTTACACCACTATACACCTACATGTTAAATAATTTGTAATCCACATTGATTTATACTCCCATTAGCTTATGTAGAAACTACGAAAGATACCAAAATGATTACTGCATGATTTAAACCCTTGAAGCAAAGCTAAGGTGTGCTTAACCTGTGTACTGTATTCATGTTCATGTTATTTATAATAATAATATACACCGAAGAGCCATTACATATGACCACCCTAATAAGATGTAGGACCTCCTTTAGCCCGCAAAACAGCGGCTACTCTGGGAGGCATCGATTCTACGAGATGGCGATAGGTATCCTGGGGTATCTGGTACCATAATCTCAACAGCAGGTCTCCAGTTCCCGTACATTTTGGGGCGGTGGTGTTTTAGCGCGAAGCCTCTTCTCTAAATCGAACCACAAATTTTCAATTGGGTTAATGTCCGGTGAATTGGGAGGCCATGGCATTAAATGAAATTCACCAATATGTTCCTCAAACCACTCCTTGACGATTCTGGCTCTGTGGCATGGTGCATTGTCCTGTTCTGTTGATAATGACCATCACCAGAAGGGAACACAGCTGACATGAATGGGTCTACAGCTACGCAGCCCCATACGCAGCAGGGTTCGATGAACTGTGTGTTGTGAAATTTTGCCCTGTTCACCACTGTTGTAGCTGTGGGTGATTTGTCTCACTGTGGCCCTGCAATCGCCACTAACAATGCGTGACAGTCTCCGCTGGCCTCTGGCATNAATGAGCTGGTGCCGACACACAGCTGGACGGCGGTTCGTCGTTTGCCCATCCTTGCGCCACTTTTGATACGTACTCACGACAGTGGCACGTGAGCATCCCACAAGCCGCACTGTTTCAGAGGTGNTGGTTCTGAGGCGCCGTACCATCACAATTTGTCCTTTATCAAACTCTAATATATCGGCAGCTTTTCCCGTTCTGACACCGGAAACACTTCTAATAGAAAGCCGGGTATGGGACTGTGTATATATGGCTCTGTCACCTCGACACGTGATATTGTTGGTTCTACAGGCACGCTCATTTCCCTAGGATGGGTGAGGTCATAATGTAATGGCTCTTCGATGTGTAGTGCACATGTAAAATAAAATCCAGAATATCATTTATATCAATAATTTTATCAAAGATGAAATCTAATTTCTTATTACAATAGTCTTGAATTTAGGGATTTTATTATATACATGGTACATTCATTTCGAATCATACTGGAGAACATGTTTTCACGTTTCTTCCATAGAACTAACTAAATCATGACATTTATTGGCAAACTTGAAGACAATACTATCTAGTTTCAGAGCTGAATTTGCTATTCAAGTGAACTTAAACAAAAACCTTGTGTAAAACTTGATAGTCATGCTATTTCAAGTTTGAAAAGACATCAATTGTGTTCATTAGAAAGATTACTTTGTTTTCTTTACAGGTTTAGTTTACAAAATGCTCATTACATTATCTAAACTGAATTACCATCAGATGAAATTATATATATACTCAAACATAATCATGTATATTTACCAAGGCAGCACAGGAGAGCACATGTTGAAAAGAAATCAATGTAACACATCAGCAAAGTGAGAAAAACCGTGACTATTTAGCTTAAAGCTGTTAAAAATGCTTTGCCATTTACACTGTATACCAGATTACCATAAAGAAAGTTAACACCAAGTATAGTCGTGTTCCAATTCGAAAATAAACTATTGCGGTGAATGGCATTTTCAGTTGTTGGTGGGAAGGGGGATNATTTGTTTATTAGANGATGTGTACCACCAAGTCAGAGAACATACAAGGGTTAGCTCAAAGCACTTAAATACGAAGGACGATCAAGTTAGTAAAACAACGTTTGAAAGCTCGTATTATTATACTCAGGGCAACAAGTCTGCCCAAGGGTTTCTGAATGCAGAAACTCCTGAATAGGAGGCAAGGATGCTACTGATAACTCTTTATTGGGCAATACTCGGTAATAATAAACAAAGTGGTACAATTCGTGTTTAAACTGTGTTTTTTATGTGAGTGTTTCTGTTTTTATAATGAGCATATANAATAATTGCACTGAATTACCAACTTTAACATCAGCTTTTGAAAAGCTGTTATTATTTTACAAGTTACNCTTTCTTATATTGCTATAAACCACAAATATGCCATTCAGTGTAAAGATTCTTTACAAAACCACTAAACTTAGACAGGGTCACTATACAATTCAAATCTTGCATGTTTTAAATACCTGTACACATACAATAATAAGCAAATAGGTAGATAGATGGTGTATTTGCACTCAGTACTTTCACAAAAAGTAAGTAATTAATTAATTAATTAGCTACAAATGTTTATTACTATTTCCACAACCGACTGAAAAATTTCTAACCGTTTACGAAAAATAGCTAAAGAGCGTAAGCATCTTTCCAACCATTAGTAGTAGGCTACATACAACATAATCATCTCATGTAGAACATACCTTGCAATTGCCTATTGATCAAAGCGGTAATACCCGGTCCATCACCAGACTTTTTTACGATCAACATCGGCTTATCTTCCCCGTCGTCCATGCTGTTTGGCAAGTGTCCGTTATTGCTCGCTGCCATCGTCTCGCTCACCTGTGATAAAATACACAATCGATTCATTAATGGAAACACTTTAGTTGATTACTGTTCTTGTAAGTAGCAAGTGAGAGCAGTATACATTCCAGAGTTATCTTTAATGCTCCGATAAATACTAAAAAGTTCGCCAAGATGCAACCGCAAGACTGAATTAAGATATCTAAAATAAAAGATGCGAAAAGTAGCTTTAATACTTACAAATAATAATACTGTGTATAGAAATAAGAAAATTTTCCAAAAAGTATGACAACTTGAGCGGAAAAACTGGTTTTCATGGAAGAAAGAATGAAGACAAAAATTGCTAACTCCTTCCGGTTCCTATCAGCATCAAAGTTCCGGATTTCCAGCAGATAGACAGCCTGCACTAAGGCATCGCTGCTGACAATTTGCATGTTATTGGGCATGTCTAGGCCTGTGTTCAACTCATGTGACCATAAAAACAACCGGATTGTTTGTTTCAGATGTGCAGCACTTAGCTTATTTCCAGCTAAAAAACATACAGAAATAATCTAGAGATCACCATGCAAATTGCGAGTTATTTTCATATGTTTTTCAGCTGAAAACAAGCTAAGAGCTGCACATCTGAAACAAACAATATGGTTGTTTTCATGGTCACATGAATCGGACACACNCCTAGACATGCCCCAAAGCATCCAAATAGTCAACCCAGGCTGTTTATCTTCGGAAATCCAGAACTTTGATGACAACGTGGAAGCCGAAGGAGTCGAGCAATTTTTTTTATTTTTTCATCCATGGTAACTTTTCTGCTCTAGCCGTTACTCGTNTGAAAAATGTTTCTGTGTAACGAGAACAATTAATAAGCATCTCAAATCGATGGAATCTTTTTAGCAGAATAATTCAGAGTTTATCACCAACACATGCTGACAAAATCTATACCTGACTTTTGACTGAAGCCAAAGTCTGAAACGCTGTACTGTAAATATCTAGGATATCCTCACTACTTTACTAGTCTCTGCACACTGACTTTCTCTGACAGTTTAATCAGTATACAGTTTTTATTTTTACACACAATGTATTTATATAGACTCAAAACCAAAATAGTTGTAATGAGTTTATTTGTATCAGGACATTCNTCTTTATTCAGATACCAGACGACATCTGGCTATATAAACTTCCTGACTAGGTTGTTTGAAGGAAACACAGNTTAACATATGTTTCGATAATTATGTATTACCTTCCACAGTAGAACTATGTCTAAACATTATGTACAAGTATTTGCATATTCGCCACTACACAACCAAAGACCGACTATCGACTGAAATTTCAAATTAACTTTCTTTCTTGAGGCAGCTAAAGGTAAACCAGAAAAAGGAATGATTAGGGGTCATAAGGAAGACGTATGGGTTGGTCAGGGATAATTTGAATTTCAGACATCCCCTTCTTCTAAGCTGATTTTTAGNGACTTCNAGGAAGACAAATGAATTTGGAATTTTCGTTGTTAGTTGGTCTTTGATTATGTAGTAAGGAATATGTATATGTCTGTACATAATTTTTATACACAGTGCTAATTAGGAAGGAAATATGTAATTTCCATAANATATTGCATCCAATATTTAACAGGTTGTCCTTGACCCAGTTGTGCTGTTGAATCCGCTTGGAGCTTGGGTTGTGTAATGTGAAGTTCTCTTATTTAGGTTAGGAGTGCTTTTCAGCTTTCAAAGTTATATTCAATGAAACAACCCAAGCTCCAAGCTGATCCAACTGCTTAACTGGGTCAGGGACCTTACATGAACTTCCCAACACACTTTGATGCATGTATTAGAGCATTCGTCCACATTCCCACATCAGATTTTCCTTCCACATAATATTGGAGTTTTTTTCACAATGAAGTGTTTGTTTAGTATTAAAAACATGGAAATCACTCAATACTGTTTGGTAANTGAAAAACAAAAAAATTACCAAGAATAAATATCACCAACTTGACTAATACGCTATGGAAACATACATGAATGCATGGAAAATGTTAATAAGTGGGTGTTTTTCAGCTTGTACAGTAGGCCTACCAATGATGATGTGAGCTGTTTAACCCTGTACCAACATCTGATGCCTCATTTTACGACAACACTCAATACTTTGATATTAATGTGAAAAATATTCACAACACCTAACCTTGTGTGGGAATTGAACATACAACTTTTGGTGCGAGAGTTAACTAAGTACGGTAGCTAACCCTGTTCGGCAATCCCAACGAAAATTAATTAAAAATTCCAATTAAATATCTTTTCAAATATGGGTTTCTGTTTACTTATAACCTAAATACACTATGAATAAAAAAATCAGGGGGTTATTTATTTTTAACATTCCATGCATATAAAAGCCATTAAGGTTAAACTGCAACAGTTGGGGCTTAACATGTTTCTTTAAATTTACATACAAAGAGCTTACTTACTTTTACACTTACAAACTGTACACCGTATTAAAACTGTGACATGTCAAATACAAATGTAAACTCATTATAAACTGGAATGAATGGTATTAATTTCCAAGAAGTCTTTAATATCACCTTTAGTTTCTGTGCATACCAGCATCACTATTTCCGAGTGACAATAAGATGTAGATTGTATATTTTCGCTAAATATTCAATACTCTTTTCACCTGCCACATCTAACCTAAACCAGACAACTGTCATTACAAAATCATATTTTTTTTTTTTTACAAACATGGTACGCACATTTCATCTACTTTCACCCCAAAGAAACATAATTCGGAGACAGTGTTTTCTTCTTGAATAAATTCTTTAGATGGCAACATTTTTATGTACCGTACTAATCTGCAGAAGTACAACAATAATTTAATTTCACAACAGGTTCCCTGTTTCAGAGATGTTATTTTTCAGTTAACCTACGACAGCTGCCCATCTTTTGGTAANATTAGACATTAACATGTAGAAATAAAATAATGGAAATTTACAAAGCATTACGTTATGTTTTTAAATCTTATCAAACAACCAAAAGCAAGAAGATATCCCAGAATATATTTACATGTGTTTAAGACTTTAGCTACAGAATACTGGAACTTATCTACAAAATACAGAAAGTCCCAAAAGATAAAGACAAAATAGGCTGTGACATTTTTGGGTGCACAATGATTCTTTTGGGTAGAAATTAACTTCACAGTTTGTGAACATGACAATGTTTCAAAGAAGATTGGATATAAAATAGCCATGTTATTTATTCATCGTNGTTTCTTAATCATGTATATTTATTATTGATTACTAATTGTATACAGCCATAAAAACACAAAACTTGTTTGTAATAATTTAATTAAACATTACGTTTTGAGAATTGAAAAATCCTCTCCATGAAATGCATGCAAGGTTAAAATCATAAGTATAAAAAATGGTTTGTCACGAAAAATTGAATAGACGAAAGACATCAATCCTGAATATTTGGTGCATATCTTCTGGGACCTCCTGTGTGTGTATGAATGTGTATGTTATATATATATATATATATATATATATATATGCACACTTGCTGGCAGTTCTAACAAAAGCCATGAGGCAAAAAACCAGCTACTATGAGCGTGAAAGCAAAGTATTGTGTATGTTGATTAGGTATATAAGAAATATAGTCTAATAATAATGTTTTTCAGCCTTGAGTAGTTGTTTCAACTCTGCAACACGTAAATAAATGACCACAACCACACATGGGAACCAACACCACCACAAACACACACACATTGGTACAGTTACCAGGAAAGATGCATTCCCCAAAACAGATACTGACACTCATTTTATTTTTCAAACCATTCTTTTTAACGAACAAACAAAGGGTAAAAGTTACAGAGGACATGATGATATTTAATCTTTATCTCCCTGAATTATCACCTTGTTTCACATTTAAATGAACACATACAGTTAGTCATGGTAGAGAATACTGGGAGAATCAAATAGAAGTTATACTTTTTCTCAAGCACAAATAAAACTATTTGAAAGATACAAATGTCTGCGCAAGGTAAATCTGCCTTTACTAAAGCTACCCCCAATGTAATGCCTCTTATTTTTCCTTTAAAAATGTTGATGTCATTACTTTTTAAACTTTTTGAAGACAATCTTGGATCATGTGTGTATTATTATTTTAAACTTTTCCCACAAACGATCACACAGTTCTACGCTGTAGAAGGTATCTAGAGATTCACTGAATGATTAGACGACAGTAGTAGCTCCAGGCTATATGGAGCACAGATTAAGGAAGGTGACACCATGGGGTTTGACTTGTAACTCAGAAATAAATATAATTNCCCAATGAAACATGGAATAACTATATTGGCATAGGGTACGAGGGCCATTCAATAATTAATGAGACAAATGGCTGTGGACAAAAAACGTTTTATTCAATGACAATGAAACTTAAACTACTTTTCAACGTAATCTCCACTAACATTTCAGCACCCATCCCATCGCTTTGGGAGCTTTCTAATTCCAGTGGTAAAAAATTCTTGACCATGCTGACGGAGCCACTTATGTACAGCTTTTTTGACCGCTTCGTTGTCTTCGAACTTGGTGCCGCATAAAAACTCTTTGAGTGGGCCAAACAGATGAAAATCGGACGGCGCGAGGTCGGGACTATAGGGTGGATGTGGCAACAACTCCCAACCCAAATTTTTGATGATCTCTTGCATTTTGTGGGCGGTATGGGGGCGGGCATTATCGGGCAGCAGAATCACACCTTTTGAGAGAACACCCTGGCGTTTTCTCCTTATCGCAGGTTTCACTTTATGTTAAAGCATGTTAGAATAGTACTCATTGTTTACAGTACGTTGTTCTTCTAAATAGTCACAAAAAATTGGGCCTTGAGAGTCCCGGAAGACCGTTAACATCACTTTACTGGCAGACGCGTGAGTTTTGAATTTTTTCTTCGCGAGCGAATCCGGATGTTTCCATTCAAGAATTTGCTGTTTGAATTCAGTTTCANAGTGTTGGATCCACGTTTCATTGCAGGTTACAACATGGTTTAGAAATTCATTACCTTTCATTAAAAAATGTTGTTTAAGTTCAGAACAAATGCAAACACGGGTGTCTTTATGGATTTGATTCAACTGTCTTGGAACCCATCTCGAACACGTTTTGCAATAATTCAGCTTGTCATGAATGATCGAATGCACAGTTCCAACACTAACATTACACAAATCAGCAATTGTCGTGATTTGTATACGTCTGTCACCGCGAATAAGGTCATTTATGCAATTTTGCAGCGCGTCGGTCGAGACTACAACCGATCGTCCTGAGCGATGAATATCGGTGACACTTGTTCTGCCCGATTTAAACTGTTCAATCCATTTATACACGTTTCCGCGGCTTAAACACTTTTCACCATACTGCTTCAACATTCTCAAGTAAATTTCGCCCGGTTTCACACCTTCGGATAACAAAAATCTTATCGCTGAACGTCGCTCTTCTGGCGTACACGTTTCGAGAGGAGCTGTCATTTTGAAATGAACAAAAGACGTTATGTTTGTTTTTCTTTCTTTCTAACAGCTGATTGAATTTGTCCCCAAGGTTGCCAACTTGACCCTCAGAAAGTTTCATCTAATGATATTCAGTAGTTTTCCCGCTATTGGAGTTTGTCTCGTTAATTATTGAATGTCCCTCGTAGATACTCAAAAATAAAAAGTCAAGCCTGTGAAAAAGGTGGGCACTTTTATTCAATATTTGTAGTGCATATAAGGGTTTACAGTAAATTTCCTGTATTAGAATCACAAGTTCCTCTGCAATTTAATCTTTTCCCATATAAATGCCAGGTAGAATGGCACATGAACTTGTGATTCTAACACAGATTAGTTACTGTGAATCCTTATATNCAATGCAAACAGTAAAGACAAGTGCACACGTTTTTCACAGGACTTGGCTTCTTCTGTTTAATTACCTACCTTATCGGGAATCTGAATAATTTTATGTCTGGTGTCAGCTTCCTATGTGGCTGAATAACTTGATGTCTGGTGATTGGCTTCCTGTGCAGCTAAGTGCAACACATTTCTCGTATGTCAAGTACCACGTCATATTTCAAAATAAAAGTGTTACTTCCAACAACACAACAAACAATAAAATCAATCTCACACTAAGTTTTGCCTCCAAATACAGTTCAATTATGACTGTGACCCCACTGGGGTCTGACAGGCATATGGAAAACTAATGAGACAGGAACTTGGTACCAGATTCAGCAGTAAAAGACACAAACCCCACTGATGTGGAGAATGTTGCTGTACTTCCATCTCATGGTTTCTTCTTACACCTTCATGTTGGACCAACACATCTTTCTTTCCGTGTACATGGGAACCACCACAAAACATGTTTGAACAACCAAGTTAATGCACACCAGTTTGTACATCAATTATGCCAAAGTAAAACTTTCCGAGCTTTTGAAAAGTCGAAGTAGTGTTACATCTAGACTACTAAATAAATAAAAAAAATTGAGGCATTACTTTGGGGGAAACCCTTGTACAACCCAGAAGAATATTAAGAGAGATAACAGAAACTATTTCAAAGTATAAAAGCCAGCAATGGCCAGAACATATCACAAGATAACATACAACAAAAAACAACTTCAAACAGAAAAAGGTTAGTAATTTGGTAGCATAATTTAAATTCTACCCGCATTCAGGGCTGTTTTTCTGCAGAGTCAAGATGGGGCTCTGATCTGAAACATTTTTTTTATTAACTTGAAAGACTTGCATATAAAATTAAGCATTGTAATTCACAAAGTAGGTTAAAAGCCTAGTTGACTTAGTACCCTTTTCTTCAGAAATTCGTCCCCTTCAGCATATACTTTTGAGTTTAGTAGTACACACTACACACTCAGTCAAGGTTCAAGAATCAAACAAAGTGTATGTACAACTTTAGTGACAAATGACTAGGGTGAATTTGCAAAAATCATCAGTATTCGCACATCTTTTGATGCATCACCATTTCGGTGCAACTTGAGCATTATTTTTTACTTTAATTCTTCCAACACTTTTAAATTGTGTATAGTTTCAGCAGCACCTAACANTACTAGNGTGGCACGAACCGTATCTTCTCTGTGTCGAGGCCCTTTGCGAATGAAATCCACTAGACNTCTTGGTAGATCCAGAGCGATCACAACTTCTGCGCATGCGCAGAAGCCGCGATGAAGTCGAGATTTAAATTGTATTTTATTTAACAAAGCTTTAATAATCACCTAACCTAACTGAACTAATCTAAAAATCAATTATTTGCACTTACCGTTTTTTATTTCTGTCCAAACACATCCATTATAACTAAAATTAATTTTCACGGGGGCTCTGGATATAA
>KZ873541.1:34951-45414 GCA_003456935.1 Machilis hrabei
CGAGTAATGCCGCAATTTGTTTGACAAGACATGGGGTATCAAAGTCACCCCGCGAAATCAAAGTCCCCCACGTTACGGTACTAAAAATAAAGTTCTTGATTTTAATTTCCATTTATATACTTAACTTACTGAAAAGGTTAAAAATAAGCCATTTAGAATTAGGTGTGTTAACAGATCAAACATGAAATAATTTTTATAAAAATATATATATTTTCAATCCAGTAATATTCACATTTCAACAATACATCTCAATAATAGCTAGGGAAAACAAAAACAATGACTAGTCTAAACAAACAGATGATGATAGATGAAAGAAACCTTCCGTGTGTTACCAAAACGTGGCAAACAAAAAAGACAAACAATTTATTTCAATTGCAATTTAATCTACCTAGATGGAAAGGAATGTCATTTTTTCTCCCTAGCCAGCATACAATTATAATGGCAAAAAACTACGTATTTACACATAATCCTCACTCGTTCATTTCCAAACAAATTCCATNCTTGCAAAAAACTGCAATGTCGATGCCACTCAAACCTCACAATTGTGAAAAATACACTTTCTATCTACAAGTCTTTGGAATTTAATATATATATATACAATTCAAATGACAATTTTATTTACAATTATCCAAGTAAGCCATCGGTTTATCGTCACAAAATAGGATTTGGAAATAGGTAAACACAGATGATTCAAGTCCTTCAGTATAAAACTAGAAATAAATGTCTGCCACCAACCATTCTTCCTCTTCATTTCTGAAAACCATTTTCAGTCGACATATTCAGAATCTATAAAACCACAAGTATGTTTACATACTAAAATCCACAATTTACACCACATTTACCTGCGCTTATATTAGTTTCGGAAAATGTGAAGCTCTATTACTTGCTTTTGATAGCCAAATTGATACAGTAGTTGCAAAACAATCTACACTTAAGTACCTTTAAAAAGTTATCCAGCTCTACCCTAGTACACTATTGTGTTCAACAAAAGCCATTAATAGAGCAAAATATTCTCCAAAGAATTTTATATTTAACAGGTAAAAGCAGCCTCTTAATATTCATTTGCTATTAAAGCCATTATACAGTTTTCATTTGAAAAAAAAACCTACATTTACACTTTCACATTACACAGTGTATGTTTTGTGAGGCAATTTTGTAGGAAGAAACCTAGAAAAAGGACATGCCCGATCATTTCATTTAACAACAACAAAAATACAACAACTCTGCACATGATCCTTTTAACAATAGAGATAACTTGAATAATAGGTCAATCATGTACATAGTATTTATTATACCTTTTGTACAAGTATGTACATATACACATATTACTTTATGTACACGTATAAATGTGTAGTCTGTACACAAGTTGTTAATCACAAATGAAATCATATGTTCTTCACATCCTGTTCAATTCTTACTATGCTGGTCACTACTACTCTTGACCAAAGCCTTCAGTTTCCTCAATGGCATAATTCAGCTTTTCTACGAGCTGCTCGTAACTTTTGTACGGCGGCAGATCGAGGCGATTGAAGCACGTGTGCGACCTCGGTAGCCAAGTGTCTTTTCCGACCTTCTCTATGCAAAACCTTTGCGGCCCATTACTCCCTGTAAGCAAAATAGTACATTAAGGACTTATTCAATAACAGCAATAATTTAAACATACAATTGCATTAAACAATTGTTTTGGGGTGTTGCCCAACCTCCTTCAAGAATATATGCTATCACCTCATAATTCTGCACATTTTGTTTCCAACAATGCAGAAAATGGCAAGTAAAAAAATATGAAACTATTAAACTAGTCAAGAATGTGCCAACAATAAAACTGCTTATAATTTGGCAATAAAAACTACCCGAAATCTCCCTTCTATGTACAGTGGGGAACATGGATGGCTTCCATTCATAATTAGGAAACGAGCAGAATGTGAGTCTAGGCAGAAGCACCCCTCACCGCCACTGGCTACAGTATGTCACCGACTGCCCGTTTTTCCTCGTGAAGGGTGTGCGTAGTTGTACGCTCACTAACTTTCCAGCACGGAAGCCATCCATGTCCCCTACTGTACATATATGAATAGGCACATCTTCCAAGCTTCAGCTTACAATGTCATATTACACTGTCACCTTTTCGTTCAGTTATCTCTTATACTGTTTTGGTATAAAATCTTTACATGGCAGCTGTATCTTCTAACTTTGAACTGACAGGTTGGCTTAATGGTAGAGTGCTCGCCTCGTGATTGGGAGGTCCAGGTTTCAAAGCCTGGGGCTGACTCCTAGCCCTGAGTATAAAGGGCTATCCTACGAGTCTGTCTGTGAAGTACTCCACGAAAAGTGTTTGATGTAAAAAAAAAAACACCACCGACTATGTGTCGAGTGAGTGGCAAAATTCAATCATCCTGAAGCGTCTTTACATTAGAGCATTGCAGTCAGAACTGTGGGACTATAAACTCAAATAACCAATCTAACTTTGATAAGTATACAGGTATACCCTTTTGAGATTGAAGCTTTTTTTGGGGGGCTGAAGATTATTTTTCAGAACTGTAATACTTTTACAATTATCTCTAGTGTTTGTGTATTAACCATTTTTAATCTACATCCTTCTTACCATCGTGGCACATGTTACTCTAGTTATTGCTAATCTTAATTGTAGGTGTCACTGAGTAAGATGTGCCACACCCTTCTTCTTCTTCAGNGAGGGTAGTTTGGAAAGTACAGGCTGATCAGCCAATAAAAAAGTAGTAACCCAAAATGTTTTACTTATGCCAAAAATTAACCAATACATTGGTTTACTTTTCCAAGAAGTCACCCCTGGAACTTACGCATTTATCATAACAGGGGCATACAAATGAAAATTACTGGGGGCAACTATAATTTTTTTTTTCTGAAAAACTTCCTTCTTTTGTGGAACTGCATAGACAACGAGCTCAAATCAATGGTGGAGAACTGGCAGCAACATTGTAAGACAAGGGGAAACAAAAGCTGGTGCCCTGCTATGATGCGCGCCTCAATTCTGGAGGGTGACTACGTAGAAAAGGTAACTAATGTAACAATTAAGTTTTTGCTATAATAAACTATTTTTTGATATATTACTTTTCAAACAACCCTCGTAAAATTGTTTTTGGGTTTCAAACATAAACTTAAGTCATATTAAATGGTCTTACATTTTTGCCATTTAAATCCTCACATTCTACTCTACTGTTGCGATCATTTTAAATAGTAATTTTAGGGCTAAATTATGTTAATGTAGAATTATAAAGTATTAGTAATAAGTTTGAATCATATCACAGAAAGCTAACTAATCAGGCACTGTAGAATTGTGACTTACTGTTGAAGAGTGCTGAGCAATCAGTTTTGATATCATCAGATGGTAAAGACTGTTGTGAAGGCTGAGCATCTCTCTCTCTGTTCCTGAACTCAGCCAAGTGAACACGTACTGGGTGACTTAACCGACATGAGCAATCCGAAGTATTCACAGTTGAAATAAACTGTAAATCGCGCCGAGATAGATAGCTATTGCTGCCAAACACGATTGGCTTTTAAAGAGAAGTTTAGATAATTATAAAGGTAAGTGAACGTCTCTGTCTAACGGCCAAAGTATTGAAGTTCTAATTATGCAGTTCAAATAGATGCTTCGAGCACTTCTGTTAATCTAAGCTTTAAATATTGGTCTTTAGTTTAGACGTTAGATTCGGGAGCGATACTAACAGGACATGAATCTAGCTGTGTGTGTGCCGAGACAAGGTAAGACAAGATGTATATTTTATTGTAATATATGTACATTATAAAACCAACGAAACTAGTTTGAATTTGGTCATCACCCGTANAGTAAGCCTAACACGTGCTATCGTAACATAATAATCATTGTTGTGACTAATATGTAGAGCTAGCCAACTATAATAATAATTGTAACAAACAAAGTCTACTACCTACATGTATTCCTGAAGAAGAAGGCACTTTTGAGATTGTCAAACTGAACAACTCTTTAGAGTAAGGAAAAATCTTGTTTTAATTGTTACTGTCTCAATGACTTTATCCTGTTTGCACAAGAAACTTGCACTCACTAAATGTTTTACTGGCCTGCAGGATGGCAAAAAGAACTTTTCCAAGGACAACTGTATGGAAAGAATTTTAAAATACAATCCCCGACTTAAATCTACATATTAATATTTACAGCACATACCAAAACATGCACACTGAATTAGCCAGCAGGATTATCCTGTGCTTCTGTTATGCAGACAGCTTACATTTTAATAAAAATAAATTTTACAAATGCTTGTATAACAGTTATATCCACTACTAAACAATTTGTTCATCAACTTAATGTTTTGTTATTTCAGATAACTGTAAGAGTTTATAACACTGCTACATTAGTTATAGTTACAAACAAATAACAGATACATACAACTGTTGTAATAACAACAACAAAANAATAATTGTTATAAGTCTACATGAGTGACGTTTAACCCCTTCACCCTTTTCCACGAACCACACTCGTTGTGGCCTTTGAATGCCAAAATGCTTTATCAAGATTTCAACTCGTGGCCGTATTGCCAATGTGTTATTCTGCATTTGAGCACCATCGGTTGAGCAACAGTTGAACGTCTTACTCAGCAGTCTATGCCAACCAAATAAGATGGCAACACTATTTTTTGTTTACATTTTTCAATTGTTCAGCAAAGTAAGTAAATTTATAATGGCTGTCAGAAAGTGTTATAGTGTGTTGAAGGAGGATGAATANGCTAAATATTTGGCTATTAGTGATAGTAGTAAAGAAGAAAGTGTTACGTCAGATACAGTAGATAATATTGTTTCTAGCAATAGTAGTAGCTTGAGTATTAGTGATGACAATATTGTCAATATTGTGGTTACAAAAAAACAATACTGTAAGAGTACATTGGTGCCCTTTGTGTCCTGGACTGCTTACCACACAGAAAAAAAATTGTAAAAAGGTACGTACAGATTAGTTTTACTATTTTTTTGTGTTCAACACATGTAGAAAGGTTTAATTAATATACNTAAAAAGTTTTAGACCCCTATGTTTATTTTCAGTGAGTGTATATGGGTTTTAGTCTAATAACGTGCAGTGTCAAAATAATGTAAACTTTAAGGAGGAGTGTTTTGGCATGAAAATGCCCATATGGGCAAGGGGTTAAGTTGCGGCACATTCCACTTATTCCCTTTTACTGAAACCTGTTATATTTTTTGTCAAGATAATGATGCTAAAAGAAAACAATGGCTTATAGCTGTCACATACCCATTAGTTCAGCAAAGCCTCCAACTGGAACTCTGCATGTACCAGTAACAAATTGCAAAAGGCGAGCTCTCTTCTCATTATCAATCTGTCGTACAAACTGAAAAAGACGCAAAGGTCATACTTAAAAAAAGTACAATAACTCTTTACCACAATTAATTCAAAACTTATTTTAGACAATAAAGAAAAACAAATTTAAATTTTGTTTTCTATTAACAAAATGTCCAATATTGCAGGAAGGTGTATTTTTATGAGGTCAATGTGTTCAGCAATTGCAAAACTATAAATACTGACATTCGAAATTGCTCAAAACTATTTTAAAACACAGTATTACATCCCCAAAACAATGGACAACTAACCACAAGTNACTTAATATCTTGCACTACGTACTTGAACTTGTATGCTACATTCCTGAAACCATTTGCAATGTGTATTGAAACCAGTACTTTATAGTCTTCTTTTTTAATATGCATTTGAATTTACTACATTTCCTAGTTTCAGCATTGTGGTAATAATTCCATGCTGTTTTTTTTCACCAAGTCTTTTTTAATGCTAAAATTTTTCCTCACTGTTCGTTTTGCTAACGCATGGTAAGTTTTGCACCATACAAATTATGCTCCAATGTCTCAGCTTCCAGTATCTGATCATTTGAAACAAAAGAAAACTTATTCCTATAAAAAATTTAAAAGTCTGCAAATTCAATGTTTCCTCTCTACTATATTTTGACTTATTAGAAATTATTTCAAAGTTCTCTACTGCTGTTACTTAATATACACTGTACTTTGAACTGCTAGAATCTAAATGCTCTTGACAATGGTTGATCACTTTTTATACTACTTAACTGGACTTTGTCCACTGTCTGGTTAGCTATATTTGCTACATTTCAAGAGATATTTCTACTCGTCATCAGGCATCTCGAAATCACCGAGTGGGTAACATGCTCGACTGTGGACGGTCAGATCGTGGGTTCGAATCCCAGAGCCGGAGATAATTTTCAAACAGTTCTCGGCAGCAATTTCAAGATGCCCGACGATGAGAGTAGAGATATCGCTCGAAAAGTAGCAAATATAGCTAACCAGATAATGGATAATAATGTCCAACTAACTTGTGTAGAAATACCTTGAACTGGTCAGCTATTTTTCTGTTATGAAGGCAGTAGGAATCACAACAACCAGTTAATGAATATTCTTTCAATGTTGGAATAAGCTCATTCTGTTAAATTTGTACACTATTTTGATGTCAATGCATTATTTACTTTTACTGTCTGAAAAAAAAAGATATATGTATGAAATGGTAACAGCACTCACCTGCCAAAACCACACCACCTGTTTACTACACCGGGTATAGTGTCTGTAGATAGTGTACCGCTGCCAATCGTCCACGTCTATAACTTGCATTCCACAAAGCATCAATTCTAATTCCCTTTCATCAAAATATTTGAGCCATTCAAGAGGAACTACTTCATTGAAGCCTTCCAAAAAGGCATGAGTCTGCTCTTCTATTCCTCTTGTCATTCGCCATTCAGTCATCAGTCTAGAAGTAAAAAGAAAAAAACACCAAATAAGAAACCTAAAAATCCCCCGTGATATCAAGATACATAATCATATAAAAATGTCAGTTAGTGAACATATGAAGGCTTGTTTATGGCTTCGTTAACTAGACAAAAAACTGTACAACAACACATTATCACAAGCAGGTACTATTTTTTTTACAGCTAGGTATTGATTTTACCTCAAAAGGTAAAACATTAAAATAATTTCATAACAAACTGACTAGGATAGCCTCTTAAAGTGAATTGTGCTTATACAATTCACACACAAATTACATGCAACTACTGTAAAGTCACTACAGTCTCAAGACTTGCTCCTGAATGCCAGGCAATGGTATGTTCACCTCCCATGGAAACTTATTAAACAAAAGAGTCCTCATTTTACAGACCAAAAAGCCTCATTTAAATATACACAAAAATTTAAGGAAGTGTAATCCTGGACATAATAAATATTTACAAGAGTAATTACAAACAGAAACTTATGATATTTGGATAGTAGCAATGTGATAGATGTACAGCCCCCAAATATTTTTAGCATTCCCATGTTCCATTCGTTTTCTTGTTTGCTGTACACACTTTATATGCTCTTGCTGGCACTTTTTTTTTCTATTGGTGGTATATGCCTTGGGAAGTGTGCCCAAGACTTAAATTGTAGCCTAAGTGATGTATCTCTTCGAGACTGACTGCCCCGAGTTCTGCAGTATGGCAACGTAACTCCCTCAAGAAGCTGCTCTGCTATGTTGAGGTGGAATTCAATCGTTTTTTTTCCTTTAATGTATAACAGGTGTTGTAGAACAATATCAACCACATAAAACATATTTTTCTATAGCCCGTCACAAACTTCCTGTTAATTGGGAAACTAGCTAGCCTTTGATCCTACCGATCAACCCCTCCCATTCCTTTATTATAATCCAACACTCATCTCGTGTATATCATACTTTGATCTCTTCACTCTTCTTTTCTTCCCTGTGTCCACCATGTTAGCCATCTTGTGTACTGATGACAGCATGTAAACATTTTTTCTGTTGTGCCATTTCGAAGCTAACAATCTGTAACTTGATCGCTAAGCTAATTCACCTTTCATAAGTTTTTGTGAAACAAGATCTTTGGGCATGTTTTCCTGTTACATCGAGCAGTTCATAATTATACACAGATCAAAGTGTGCTTTTACTTCATATGTAGATTGAAATCTTGCTGAGCATAACTGTTTGTTTGCACACTGACATTAGTCCAAAAATCATAACCTAAGAACACAGAAAACACATGTAAAGTACTCAGATTCACAACCAGACTTCCATGGACAGCTGCTGATACACCTGGTATTTCAGTGAACTTATGTGATCTTTCTGTACATTTCCAGTATTCATTTTGCACGTTTTTTGAGGAACAAGCAGGACTGCAATACTACTGTCACTGTCTGCACTGCAATCTGAATCACCATTCTTATTGGATTTTTCACATTCATGAGAATCATCACTAAAACCATTATCACTTCCCAGTAATAAACCTTGTTGTTCAGCATCACTCAAATATTTCATGGAAAAGCTACAAGCACAAACAAGGCCAATGAACAAATGACAGACTCATTTCAACACACGTTTTAAAATTCTCTGGATGCCATCCAACANATACAACGACAGCTAAATAATTATTAACTACAAAACACCTTTAACCTTGACAGGTAATGCCATCTACAAATAGGCTGACAAACTAAGTGGAGGAAGTAAAAGCTAACACAGCCACATTTAGACATGATATTCTGCTTTTTGGATGGCGACTCAACGGGTTAAAGACAAATTGCATCCCACCTGTTTAAATCTATTATCTACACAAATAAAAGTAGTTAAGTATTGAAATTAGCTTATTAATGCTACCAGTTTCACTCAGTATTACCCGTTAAGCCCAGATACCCATTTATTTGGGTAACGAAAGTAGCGGGTAATAACAGGTCGGGTATCAGGTACCCAAATACCTGTCTAATTAATGTCTAAACCTTTTCTTTTTTAATTTTTATTTTCCTGTTTATGGACTTTACTCAATATTCACTTCACACATCCAGAAAAAAGAGCACTAACTGGCTTTCTCTTGACTTTGTAGGAGCATACCATAATATCAGACACATCAGTCAAACTGTGTACTGTACTGTGTTTGTATTCTAAAGTCATTGCTGCCATTTCTTATCTCTGAAGAAAACAAATTTNTTTATAACTAAAATCAAAATGGTTTTGTTTCTGAAAAGCATTCTGAATTTATAGTTACAAATGAACAAGGTGCCTTACAACAGCAGTATATTCCCCAGTATATTTAAGAAACTATGATCTTTCTCCCTGTTCAAGTGTTAACATAATTTGCATTAAGTGTTGGGTGCTACTTTGATGCCTGAACAAGATGGCAGATCATAATTCTCAAAATATAACATGCACTGTGTTTATTTTTATCTTACTGTAAGAACATGGCATACTTCACTTCCAGACAAAAACCAATATCATCTCTGGTCTAAAATCAATTACAAATATAAGTCACTTTTAACCCTCCCGTGCACTAAAATAAGCAGGCATTACTAGTCACTAAAATAAGCAGGCATTACTGATCATTAAAATTAACGATACTTTTAATTTCTTTGGCAGCTAAAGCATTTCATGATTTAAAGGTGTACCATACTAGATTAGCTTAAAGTTGGAAACCAGCATATAAAACAAGGAAAATACAAAAAAAAATCCTCACTTTCACATTACATACAATACAGTTCTGGAAGAATTCCATTGTCACACTTGTTCCAGAGCAATGGCAAGTATGGCTATAATCTTTTGCATGGAGTTAATTGTATCTAGATCAAAACAACAAGACCAGAAAACTGAGCCACTACTTTACATTCAAGCTTACTTAATTCAAAATCCATGGTACAATACTCCAGGAACAAATACTCATTATGAAAAAAGTGCTGTACTGTCCTCGAGCAATACTTTGGTCCAGTTGTGAACAGTACTTTTTGAATAAGTGTGCTTTCTTTCTAAACTCTGTTAACTTTAATTTATTTTATACACTCGATCTCAGTGTGGAACAAACAGAATATGTATCTTACTTACTTCAAATATTCATCCTTATTATCTTCCATCACCTTCACCTTGTCTCCATTGTCTTTCAGTTCATGGTGAATTACTTGCCCAAGGATTTCAAAATCCACACCGAAGTATAACTCCAGTCCACACTCCTCCAAGTTATTTTCTCGAACCCAAATCAGAGAATTGTAAAACTCTGGATCTATAGACTCTATGTCTTTCATGGTTAACTTCTTGTTTAGCATTCGTTTGTAAAATGGCATAGTAAATCCAGAGTATATGAATCTACCATGATACAAGGCCTGCAAAACAAGAACAGTCATTTGAAATTAAAGAATTACCTTCACATGCCATACTGCTGACAGTACAAGACTACCACCTCAAATTTAAAGTACACAAAGAGAGAAAATGGAAGTTTCCAAAGTGAGAGTAATTAATTTATCATATTGGCCGCTCGGGCCAATATATAAGGTTTGAAGTCGCTATCCCATGTTAAACGGAAAACTTTAAGCATTAATAATTCCTCTGTAGTTAAATATTTTTAACCAAATTTTGTATACTATCTATGATTGATATGTAGAAGACATGTATACCAAAAACATTAAAATCT
>KZ873548.1:8645-18952 GCA_003456935.1 Machilis hrabei
CTCACGGTGTATGATAAACAGGTGAGTCAGTGGGCCGGGAAAACTGTGAAATTGTCGTCCACTTTCCGCAAAATCCCGCTACGTGGCAGCACTTGTGTTGGTGTGCTGCGAGTAAGTTGTCTAAAGCCGCGATAATACGTAAAACTGTGTGCGACGTTCTAAATANTTTGCTGTTGTTTTTATAATATGTTGTGTTAAATTTTATGGGCTTGCCATTTTGTGTTTGACGTTCGTGAAGATATTATTTAGCATCTTAATGCAAGATATGTAAATAAATAATTAGTTTGGAGAGCTGTGTATATTTAAAAACCATCGAGTTTCTCCTCCCAAACTTATACTAATCTGTATTATAAAACTGTTCATCTACAAGTTTAAAACAAAATTTTACACATATGCGTAGCTTTGCGTTTTCTGTCATTTTTGCTTTTCGCCACACAGCACGCTAGCGACTACCTTGCTTTCAAAGCTCACTGCGACATACTGAGAACTCGTAGCACGATGCGGCTTTGCCTGAGGCATGCCCTGGACATTACTGTACATGGTATACAATGTCTCGTATTTATCAGTTTAGCCTGCTTTTATTTACAAAATCAGTCTCGATACATTTTGAACAGACCTCGAAAATTGATAACCTGTTTTGCTGCTGAAGATCACACAAAAGCAGTGGCCTTGAATCATTTCTTGCACTGATACACCCATAAAAAAAATGAAAAGTGGGTTTCATTTCAGACCAGTGTTGATTTTCATTGTCACTTATGTACCTTCTTTTCCATAATTAGTGCCTTCAGTTCCTTAACTGAAAGCTTTATAACACTGCATAGCCTACCGTATCTTAACTGATAAATTATTAAACAATAAATGAAACATCACTTCTATTATCTGTTTGAATGTGCTATTTGTCGTTCGTATCTGAATTATAATCTGAGGATAAAACATTGAACATGAGAAAAAAAGTGAAGGTCATTGCCAGATATGAATTACATTAAGCTTAACAAAAACAACAGTACATCTCCATTCTTTTGTTCTAGTAAATGCACTTCCACACGCAATTCTACCTTTGTACAGTGGCCAGTTGTGTGCCTGTTGGCAAATACAACTACAGACACTTTGATTTCAAAGATGTNTTNTNGAATAATTTACAACCTTTTATGCCTTGGTCACATGACCCTAACCCCGTCATTTTCTTTAATGGCTGCAAACTTACAAAATGGCTTCTAGGTTTCATTTGTTTAGAGATTCATTATAGTCTCTTGATCCTAACCGTACATTATAGTTTATTAGTAGCAAACGACCATAAAACATCACATTATACAATAAGTTCTGTTGTAACAAACAATTTTTATGTGTTTCTGATCTTACACTAGTGGGGATGACGTATTGGGTAAGCAACCAATGTTGCCAGATTGCACGTTTACAAAAAGAACATTTCCTACCTCAGAGTTACTTAACAGCAATTGCAGAATTCATTCAAACTTTAAATATAATTGTCATTCGTGAACTTATGGTGCAAACTGTATTTTCTGTAAACACGCCAATGGGCAGTGGTGATTGCTTGCCTAGTCCGTCATCCATCTTTCGCCAGACACCACATCATCTCCANCGTCATCAACTGCAGTAAGTANAGCCTACAACATACTTGGAATACTTACGGGTTTAATACCCATGATAATAATAAATGATGAGCGTGGAATGTTACGTTCTATTTTTCACGTTTTAATTGGCGTCACATTTTGTCCCACAAAGAACTAGTTNTAAAGTTTTACTAAAATCAGTTGAATAGGAAGGCTCCAATATTTGGCCAAATACAAATGGAAAGACGGATATTGATATCACAAAATATGTATTTCGCACTTCATAAAAAAGAACCCCAAAGGATATGTGTCAATGAAATTAGTTCCACACCTATTTTTAGGAGAATTCAAAGAGACTGAATAATAATAAAATTATTGCTACTTTTCAAGGATCAACTGATAAACACGCTGCTATCTATCTGTAGAGGTTTTTACTCACAGTCTAAACACTATCTGAAGTGTAAAGGTGGATTGTGACAATTGGTGACGAAGCTCAAAATTCCAGTAAGTACGAAGTATTTAAAAACCTAATTAAAGATACTATTTATGCTACAGTGCCTAAAACTTCTAGTGTGTATTCTTTGTAACTTTAATGTGTGGCGGCAAGAACCTTCTGTGATCCTACGAGTGAAATCCGCTAGGAGCGCTGGTAACAGCAGCCTTGGTCAGATGAAGCCATATGTGAATGACGGTGTAAATAATATATTTTTATTATTTCTTGTTTATTTATTTTCGAGATTAAAAAAAATCACAGCAGATAATGTGAAAGTTAAATTAGAATAATAATTAGGTGTTACGTCAAATTAATTTATATTACAGCTTTTGGCAAATCTGAAGTAATTGGTATGTTTTGGCAGATTCTTATTTTCACTATTGAATTTATTTGTTTTTTACGAAAGTAGGTCAAAGGATTTTGGTGGAACATATAATAATGATTATAAGAAAATAACCGTTAGGTGCAAATTGTCTGTATACTTTTTAGTAAGCTATACACATAAATAAAACAATGGTTTGTAAAAAAAAAAGAGAGAGAAAAAAATTAATAAATGAAAGATACATATTTCTACTTTGCACACTATAATCATTCCGCAGCATGCCACACTATATTCTTCGTCAACTCAAGAAAAAAGTGGTAGCTTTGATGTACGTCTGACAGTACTGCAGAACAATGGTAGGGTAGTAAACTGCTGTATACATGATCAGTTCTTGGGGTTTAATTTTTCCTTAACTATAGTTTTATAGTTTCGTTGAAAAATATCATCATATTCTGACACACAAATAGTAAGTTTGACGATGCGGACGGACTCTTGCTTTTATCTGTGAGTTGTGGAAATGGTGGTTGATCTAAGTGCCAGATGCTCTAAATCTGCTTTGGAATTTACTTGAGTTACTGTAATTTGACCAANGTGGCGAAAGATTAACTAGAATGACAAAACAAATTATGTTGAATGTGTAACACAAATTACTTGACCAGAAGCAGTGTAGAAGATGTGGCAAAAAGAACAGATGAGAGCGACTGGAGCTAGATGCGAAAGGGGTGCGTTCGCTTACCGTGAAGATGGATACGTCTCTTTTTTCTTGAATTGACGAGGAGATTTTTGTATAGTAGTTGTAGTGGAATTACTTTTGCTCCGACAAAGGAAACCCCTCACCCTTACCCGGAATGTTTTTCACAGCAATATTACTTGAAGACTGCACAAAGTTCTGTGTATGCTATCAATATCAACTACATATGTGAAAGAGTTTCGTATAGATAAATAATTAACTGTGGCTCGGNGATCTCACAATCTTCACGTGGAGTTCAAAAAGATACACAAGGTGATAGCGGACCTGACCACAAGCACAGCGTTATTTTTTTCTAATCCAAAGTGAATTACCACTAGTGTCCACTACACAGCGCTGTGCTCTCACTGTCGACCGCTTTTTTTACTAGCATAATTTTAAACTGTAGTTTTAAAACTGCGAAAAAGATGACTATAAATATAATTGGAATGCCATGTAGAGAAAAACAAGTTTTTATTTCATTTAAAAAGGTCTTGAAGAACAAGATTTATAATTTCACTACGTTGGCTTGACAGCAAGCGTTGTCCCCGAAAAGTTCTGAATCAAGTTCTAGGAGTATTGTAAGTGTTGTAAAGCAGCTAACTCAACTCAATTTCAGCACATTTTTTCTCCATGGTCTTAATGAAATATGTCACCCCAAACATTATGAAAATGGCCCACCATTGTTGTGTAGCCACTTTTTGCACTGAGGCACCATTCAACGTGTGACGTACAACCTGGATGAACCTGAACGCAACTTATTTTAAAACATGTATAATTAAGTGGAAGGTTTCACACTGAAATGGCGTGGAAGTTGCGCTGCTTGCAGAGTGCCACATGCTACTNGTTCGGGATCTNCCCTGTTCATTAGGCGTCGTCTTCCTTGAAGTCCAGTCATTAAGCATTACGCAGTATTGAACGCGTATTACCACGTGTTTCAAGTCTCTCACATATATGGTTTGTTTTGTGGGTGAAATGTTCGTATTCTTCAACATTAATGCTGATTTCCTAATGATAATACTTTTTTGAATATCTCTCTTTCCATTCTGTTGAAATTCTAAAAAATAGCTGTTGGCAAGTTATAAATGTACAGTGAGCATCCATTGTGNCACTCAAGTATGGATGAAGCCAGAGCATCATACCTCATTCACTCCTGTTTCTCCTAACAATCACCGTACCAATAAAACAATATTATCATCCAAATCCAATTACATCCTGAGATTCCTGACTATAACTCAGCCAGTCCGGAGGAATTAGCGTGCTACACAGCTGTGCTCCTTCAGCCTCAGAGATGTGCCACGCGAGAATCCAAGCTGCACGTCGCATGCTACTTTGGTGTGAAAGCAACTTTACAGGCTATTCACGTCTGAACTTCCGTCCGAGAAACACAGTCCGAAAAAAAGACTTTGAAATTTCTGTGTCCAACCTGTCCACCACTACATAGTGCACTTACATTTAATTACTTCCATGTGCACTAACATTATTGAAATTCATTGGTAATTAATCGTTACCAAGTATGTAAAATACCAACACCTCAGCTGAATACGGTGGTAACTAAGAACAAAAAGTTAATGCTAAATTCAGACAATATTATGTTTATTTAATCCTTTTCAGGACCTCGAACACAAGATTTCCAGCACGACGAGGCCACACCATGGACTCTGAAATTCAAGAAAAATTTCTTCCAGAGGGGGAGAAGAAATGGCAGTACATAGCTGCTCTGTCAGGTAAATAACATGTCAACACTTACTAGATGGGCTCATTAAGTCCAATCCCAGTATAAAGTGAATACTTATTTATTGTGTGCGTTGAGTTTCAGTTTAAAATATTTTGGCACGTGAGTCAATTACCATACACTGCAAATTAGTTTTACGAACTCTAATCGTCAGTGATATGAACTTTTCANAAGAGAAAGACAGAGAAGTGTTGCTCATTTAACTAATATATTGGTCCTTCAATAATTGTGTAGACGCTTTTTCCCAACTGCACCCTGCATCTATGTATGTACAAAATACGTATGTTCCATACTAGAGCATGAACGGCTAGACTTGTTTTCATAAAACAAGTGTCAAACGATTCCTCTTCATCGTGGGACTGACACTGTGTATACAGGNTGTAACTGAATGCCTNTTACAAACTCCAAGGGTTTGTAGAAGGGCCAGAGTAGATCAAGTTTTGATTAGGAACCCATGTCTTTTGAAGCGCCATCCCATGTCATGGTCATGTGTGGTCACCTCATNGTTTTCCCTATTTTTTGATTGTATTAGTTTTGGTTATTTTTTATTTCTACGTTTGGTGTTTTTGACGACGTTACATCATGTACTACAAGAACTACTCAAAATAAATTTATTGGTCGTCATTTTGTGCAGTTCTTGAATTATATGATGCAACGTCGTCCAAAAAAACAAATGTAGAACTAAAATCAACCAAAACTAATAGAAACAAACAACAGGGAAAACGATTAGGTGACCACACATGATCATGACATGGGATGAAATATTTCCAGCCTGCAGCACGGAAACGGCGCGTCTAAGGACATGGGTTCCTAATCAAGACTTGATCTTCTCTGATCCCCCTACAAATCCTAGGAGTATATAATAGGTATTCTAATCGTGCTTTCATCAATAATCAAACTATAATAATAGTCGTATCCTCTGTCCGATGTCCAATGCCCAGACGAAAAAATCTCGGGAAACAAAAGACGTGCGAATCTGTAATTTGTAAAGCAGGTAGCTTACAACCCCAAAGAGTGCACGAATTCTTGCTGACTAGAAACTCCCAACGGACCCCCCCTAAAAGGGTGCGTCAGTATATAATTATGTATTCTTTTTGGGGCTAACGAAAAGTCCTAGGGGAACAGTAAAAGGTTTATTTGAGGCAACCTTTGAAGGCGAAAAACATGGGGCTATCAGAACTGGCGAAAGTGGCTCCTCTGGTGGTCAAAATAGAACTAAGTAACGTGATTTCTCATTATCTCAAAAACGATGCGTCGTACGAAGAAAATTTATATCTCAAAAATTGTCTATTTCATATCAACACCACACACTCCTTTCAGATATTGCGAAAGTGGTGCTTCTGGTGGTTAAAATTANAACTAATCTTGAATCACGAAATAATCTCGAGAACCAAANCACGTACGAAGCTGTAATTTGGAAGGCAGGTAGCTTCTAGCCCCAAAGGATGCACGAATTTTTTCTGGCCAGAATTCCCATCGGAACCCCCCAAAAGGGTGGGTCAAAATATAATTATGTAATATATTTTGGGGCTAACGAAAGGTCCTAGGGGAACAGTAAAAGGTTTGGTTGGGGTTACTTTTTAACCATTCAATGAAACTTGATCATTTACAATTTTTTCATGAATGGGAAATCCCATGACAACAGAATTAAATATTGATGCAAGTGAACAAGTACATTAACGTCTTGGTGACTTTAAAAATTAAAACTTGAAAAATATATAAACAAACTGGTTTTTGATAATACCAGATGATAAAAGAAAGCTTATATTACGATTCCACTGCGAACGTTAATTGTAATCGACTTATTGTAATTTATAAATTGAGTTTGTGATGCGTTTCCATTGAATTCCAATTTATTAACTAAGAATTAACGTTTGAGTGAACTCCATTAACACTTAATCGAGATTGAGTTAGTGTGTTCGGTTTCCACTGCAGCCTTAATCGAGTTTAGTTAGTTGATTACAATTAACGTTCGCAGTCGAAACCTGGACTAGACGAATCTAAAGTGTCTTTAGTTTACTATTTTTGATTAAAATAANCTACAATGACGACACTGACAATTGAAGGAAGTGTTGCATCCCATCGCATTGTGTCAATTACTGGGGTTGGAAATTGTCTTTTCAGATCCCTATCATACGGTGTGTATGCTAGAGATTGGGAGCATCAGATGCTGCGGGGGCTCATTGTTAATCATGTTTGTTCAAAGTGGGATGTATTTCATTTCTTGAGTGGCATTTTAACTGGTAGTATATTGGGAAGATGCATAATAAACTGTGTGCCAGAAGTTGGTTTTAGAGGTTACTCCCCCCAAAAAGCAAATGCCAAAAANTAAAGTTTAATTGGCAAGACCGCTACAGGCACTGGTCTATTTTTAGTTGCTAAACTAAACAATGTTGTGCTGCAACATAGAAAGGTGTGTGTTTCACGCAGTTTTTAACNACGTTTTATAACTTGCTAAAGGTGTACAGGAAATTGATACCAAACATTTGGAAGGATTTAAAGGTTATTTTCATGTACGGCTTGATAAAGTCTTCAAATGAAAGGTGTCTCCCTATTTTGAGGGTCACTAACAAACAGTACAACACCCGTTGAAAAATCGAGTTTCCTCTTTCTCAGTCGGTTTTTAGAAATTATTTTATTATTTCTTGGAACGAGTTGGCAACGCTCCAGGGACCAGAACAGGCACTGACATNATTNTAGTTGTTTTAATAGGCATGTCAATCGTAGCAACATCTGCAAGCGCCAAAACTCAATCCATGACAAAAAAATTGAAGCCCCTGGAAAAAAGGATCTGATNGTGATAAACTAAGAACATAAAATGCGAAGGAAGAGATAATAAAGTGATTAAAGTATCATAGCAAAGGATTCTATATTGCAGAACAGTTGAACCATAAAGGTTAAAAATTAGTATGTAGTAAAGCCAACGCTGGTCGCGATGTATGCTGATAAATGGAGCGAAATGAAGTCAAATAATACATTTAATTTCCTCTATGACAGACTGTGCTTAACGTTTTCTAATGCTGTTTCAAATCCCTGATATTTGGTGATTGTAGCAGCTGCTGTCCCAGCATGTCAAAAACATGATCCACTAGGGACAGGTCTTGTGATCTAGTTGGATAAGGTAAGGTTTCAACANCATGAAGGCAGTACTGGAGATGCGAATTATGTGTGTCGGGGCATTGTTTTGCTAATGAATGATGCGCCCATGAGATGACAGGTAAACGATGTGTCACAGGAGATCGTGAACGCATCGCTGTGCTATTTGCGTACCTCATACCATTAATAGGGTGACCGGCTGATACAGCAGATGACTTGCCACGCAATTACACCACCAGTATTGGCCATGTGCCGCTCCATAACAGCGTTCGAATGTGAACGCTGACTGGTCCTTCTCTATATGCGAATGCGATGATCATCAACTCCGGGAAAAGTGGNAATCGTCACTAAAATCGATATGAAACAATTTCGAGGCCACCCGTAATTTTCGGGGACGGTACAGACCAGGCTGAGCCGACGATGAAGGGTGGATAATGACAGACGTCNTTAGTGGTTACAAAAATGGATTTTTAGCATCCGACAGTNATCTCGCAATACTGCGTAATGATACAGGATGTTTCGTAGAGGACACAACATCTCACTGGATGGTTGGCANTGAAGCTGTATTAATAATTCAGCCTTGTCTCACTCTCAGCCGAATCTCTTGAGTGGTGGTCCTCCTGGACAGACCTGAGTGNTCATGGCATGTACCTGTATCCTCGTGTAACCACTGTTACCAGCACCAACACTATGGCCCAAATCGCGAGCAATTCGTTGACATGTCCAGCCGGTTTTCTGTAATCCCACAATATAGCCACANTTAAAGTCGCGTAGCTGGTCTGCGGCTTCTAGTGCATCATGGAAGCATTATTAGCAGCAATTTAAGTCATCCTAANCACAACTGCAGCCACAATATTCACAGTCAGTGCGCACTTCACATAACAGGAAGTGGGATGAAATAATGTGAATATACATATAGTATAATCACGTAGTTCTGAGTGAAAATATAATCTTCACCTTTATTGTAGCAGCCACTCTTTACGCAAGGGCGGCATATACAACTGTAAATTCTTAAAACTGAACTCTTAAGTGCCGTTTCTAATAAATCTGTTTGTGAAACTCATTTAGCTAACAAGAAAATCTTNCCGTTATCTGTTTTGCGATCTACAAGATATATTTAACTTCAGGACAACCTTAAGTCATGGAGATCCTTCAATACAACTGTTAAATTCACGACTTGCCTCCGGTAAACATAAGTAAGCCTAAGTGCAAACTCATAGGCATTGATGGAACAGATTAAACTTATTTCACCCGGAGATACACTTGACCTTACCAGATGAGCCGGTGACGCCAAATGGCCTGGTAATACGAAATTGTTTGTCTACTATCTACGGAAACCTTTCAGCGAAAATACTGATTCAATTGTGATGTAGANTTCTCAGAAAAGTTCACTTACTAATTCTTGATCAGAAAAATGTCTGATGGGTAAGCACTTCAACATCAATTACCTCTTCTTTATCAGAGAGACCCTTATCAGTGTCCTCTCATATTTCCACACTACAAATGTCTTATTAAAGGAACGTCAACAGATAAGAGCTNTTAAAATACATATGGCCGCGGGAACATGTTAAACTGTTTGGTGGCCACCCAAAGATTCTACTAATTTAGCTTACATATAACTGCTGGCTAAGTCTTATCTGTTGCCTGTTGGTGGTAGAACACACAAAAAGTAAAGAGTTCCTTAAAAGTAAGTTAGCAGGAGATTTAGCAGGTGTTATTGAAACCAATCCTAAACGAATTAACTAAATTTTCAATTGTATGAGGGAGTTTTAGAATTGTTATTAGTACACATATTTGTTGACAAACATATTACTTTCTTACAGGTGCTTTAGGTGGTTTCTGCATGGGTTCTGTNATTGGCTACTCCTCACCTGCACTTCCTAAGCTAGTGGAAGATCCTCACCTCCATTTGTCAGACCTCGAAGCGTCTTTGGTTGCATCCCTGGTAAATGTTGGCCTCATGTGCAGTGGAGTAGCAACAGCATTTCTTCTTGCAAGATTGGGTCGAAAAACTACAATGATGTTAATCACTATTCCTTTTATCATCGGTTGGCTACTAATAATTTCTGCTGTTCATGTATCAATGTTGTACATAGGTAGANTCATCACAGGGTTTTGTGCTGGTGCATTTAGTGTTGCTTCCCCTATGTATATAGCAGAAACAGCGGAAGTTCGAGTTCGAGGCCGATTTTGCAATTACTTTGAGGTAATGGATTGTTGTGGTTGTTTGTTTTCATACCTCGTTGGATGGGCAGTTGGTTGGCAATGGTTGGCAGCTATATGTTGTGCTGTACCTCTTGNTTTTTGTANTATATTCTATTTCATGCCAGAAACACCTTCATATTTAGTAACTATTGGTGATA
>KZ873549.1:0-10200 GCA_003456935.1 Machilis hrabei
TCCTAGGTATTTGTAAAAAAAAATCTGGCTTGCAGACTTTTCCTTCCTTCAAAAATTTCGCAATGAAAACGTGAGTTTTTTTTTTAAATTGATGACACACTTTAAGCTGAAATTTCACCCTTTATGCCTGAATTTAGATTAAATACTGTACCTAATAACCATTCTTTTATCCTGTTCTTTTCAGAAAAAATTGCTTTTTACCTCATATTGATAGGATAAATAGGGTTAGAGATATTTTACTTTCCGCAAACCCTTGAAATTGCAAAAAATTCTCTACGAAAACCAAAAAGAATAGCATTCAAATAATAGTCTTTCTTAACTTCCAACATGTTAGGGTGATTGCAATAAAAAAAAAAAAATTTTTAAAAATGGTCAAGCAACCAGTTTGAACCACTTCATATGAATTGACCCAAAGGTAAAATTGCTTCTAGTAACTCATACTTTTAAAATCAATAATGGGTGTGAAATTTTGTATTGTTTATAACGGAAGCAATTATTGTTTTATGTTTTTCGGAAGTGAAATTTGCTTTGTTCTTTTGTTTATTTTTCGTTGCCATTCGCGAGAACTGCTTCCACCTAATAATTGTCCCATTTAGATCCATTTTTTTAATATATAAAGATTTGAAATCTTGTTTGATTGTAACGCCCAGGATAGACAAATGTTAATTTCACTCTAGGTTTCTGGATTCTACCAATAAGAATTTTTCTGGTGCATACAGTATTAAGACGAATATATTATTTTCGCTTCGTATAGTGACTACTTATTTTGTTTGTATGCTACGAGCTTATTATAAAGCATGTGTGTTACGTGCGAATATTTGGAAGGGTTGAGTGCGAACTCTTAAGTGATATATTTACATTGTTGAGTAAAGTTAGTCATTTGATAGCTTGGTAAAGAAATTTTATTTGTATTTTTTGGGGTTTGAATCACCAACTGATTAGGTTTTAATGGAAATCTGGTGCATTTTTTTGTATATGTGCGTATTGCTAGACGTATATTTCTGAACTAATATTTATATCCCTCTGAAGACAAACCGTAGTAAATGTTGGACATCTCTGGCTATTCGAAATAGCTAAGGAAGGTTCTATGTTTCAGATCCTATATTACAACAAAGATTCGCTCTCTATATTAGGCATTACTCTCTCCTCCACTCTTTCCTGGCATGGCCATGTTTCTGTTATAGTCAGAGCTGCTTCCAGAAAGTATGAATTTTTTTCTCATTCAAGAAATACTTCACCGCTAAACAACTGCGCCAAAATATTGGAGGTGTTCAGTCTACCAGTTCACCTTTATTTGTCGCCACTTTGAATGAGGATGGTGAATAGTAATATAAGAATATGCACCTAGGAAACATTTAAGCTTTTATTGATATTCCCAATTTTGTTGAAATCGATTCTCATTCGCGAAAGAAATTGTTGTTTCTAAAATACAACAAATATAGTCGCCATTTTTTTTAAAGATGGCAGATCGTGAAATAATAAAATAAATGTCATAAAACATTCAAAATGTTATTGATATATCCACTTTAATTGAAACAGATATTATTTACGTAAGATGTGAATTCATTAAAATAGCTGTCATTTTGTTTCAAGAGGGTGACATTACGTAGGGGATAATGTAAAACTTTAAAATATTTATGAAAATGTTCAATTTTATAGTAATCGAATATTATTTGAAAAGATATAACCATTTTTTAAAAAAAGAGGCGATTTTGTTTCAAAATAGTGAATCGGGAAATTACGTAGAGGACAACGTAAAACATTAATTTCTTTGCCAGTATTCCCAATTTGATTAAAATCGGCTACTATTTGTATACGATAACAGTAAACTATTTAGTATATTTCCCATTTTTTATTGAAATAGGTTTTTGATTTGTGTAAGATAAAACTGTTTTATCAAAATAGCCGGGATTTTGTTTTAAGATTGCTCATAGTGCAATTATTGAAGAGAAGGAAAGTCACGGTGAAAGACTAAATGACCATTAACATCAATATTCTTCATCTACGGAAACAAACATAAAAAGTTGGAAGTAGCCAACTTCTATAATAATTTATGTCTGCGTAAATGTCAATGTATTCTGTAAATCTTGACATAGCTATCCACACGTTCAACATTTTATATCCTTACACGTTTAAGATACCATTAACGTATTTTGTAAACCCAGACTTAAACTATTAATTGCGTCTATGTAATGCATAGCTGAAGTTGCAAATAGTCTTAAACTACAAAAATGAACTGACCTTTAAAAGTACTAAATGTTTTAAAATTATTGCTCATTTAAATTGGTACATTATTTTTAGGGCACTTTAAACTTAGTTCCGAATTTAAACATAATTACATGTATGTAGCCTATGTTCTATGGCTATTAATAAAAAATCATAATAATTACATATTTTGTATTAAACAAGTGCATAAGGTGTACTGAATATAAGGACTGTCGCAAACTCTTATTTTTTCAAGTGAAGGGGAAATCAAACTGAACTTAAAAAAATATTTCAAATAGAACCCGTTCCGAGCCCATGCGAACTCAAACTTGAAAAACTCACGTTATTATTTTTGTAGCCACTACTAAATGCCGTTGTAGACAAACGTTCCAAAGATCTTTTTAATTTAATATTGCTTTCAGTGACAAAGTATGTCTAATCTATGCACTACTACCATAATTATTTCGACCTTTAATAAGACACGTTATATAATATATTAACAACTGTTTCTAAAAAACAACTCAATACTATGGTGAGTAAAACTCGAACATTATGTCCGATTTTTTAATGACGTAATTCTATTGTTTGACGATACAAGACGTGTCCTCATTTGTCTAACTGCTTCGCTGTTCCAGAGATTTCACTGTGAGGTTGTGCTCTGTTTTTATTTACTGTTTTTGTTGGTGTTTCAAAAGAACGTGGTTGTAAGGACATGCGCAAAAAACACGTAACGTGGATAGAGCTACACATGAATGTGTATGTTCAGAGCTTCACCTGTTGCCATCCAAACCCTATTACTCATGTAATCATCTCTACAGACTCTGTACCAACACTAAACAGGAATTCTTTTGAACCAGGCTTACAAGCATTCATCCAGTCAATTACTTGTGAAACCCGTAACACTTGTGCATCTATGCCTCCATTTCCAAGCGTTCTCAAACAACGTGTTCACTACTCCATGAAATACAAACAGATACCCCAGTTGTTTTTTTTCGCTTCTGGCTGATTTGGAGACATAAGAGTACAATCAATTATTTATTTGAATGTGATAGTATCAACTTTTCACCAAAATTAAAAATTATCTTAATCGTACAACAAATATAGTAGAGAAATGTGTAATGACAGAAAATCGGATTGACTTATCGAATGGCGAGTATCCGAAAATTATGAAACTCACTAAATTGGGTACCTAATTCAAGCGGTACTAAAATTATCGTATCGGACAGCAAAATAAATCGGATAGTTGAGGATCTTGCTATAAACAATCCCAGACTAGGAACTTCATTCTTTTATGCTAATAGGTGGCAACTGTGACAGTGAAATGTGACCTTTTTTTGGGGGGGGAGAAGTGGGGGAGGAATTACCAAATAAATAACCGTGGCTGGGTTTCTGATTACAGTACCCTTTAAAACACAAGTAGAAATTTGTGTTTATTTAACTGTATGATCAAAATACGCAACAATGATTCAATATGATTAGTTCGTCTATCATAAAAATGAGAAATTGGTGACATTGTTTGTTGAAAATTTAGCATTACTATTTCTAAGTGAAATGACTAATAGAATCCAATTATGGCTTAGTGCAATGAAATCGACTATAGCATTATTTCTGAATGCAATATCTTTCACAGCCCCTAAGTAAAATGATCCAAATCTAACTTCATTAAACTAAAAATTGACAATCCTGTTAAAGATTTGGAAAAAAATGTCTAACGTTACATATAACGTTACCGATCTTCAAAAACCCCGCGAACTAAATACTATATATTAACTCTAAATTAATAATATTGCACGTTTATCAACATAATCTTAACGTGTGGCATTACTGTTTCTCATTGAAACTGCTTCATTGAATACACTAGTTCTGACTAGTTGTCGGGCATTATATTATAAAAATAGGACAACATTGAATTTTGTAGCTGAAATTTTAAAAAAAATATTAACTTTTGGCAATGCTGTTTCAGGAAAAAAGCGCTATAGCACTAGTGATCGCATTGTTCTAAGATTTAGTCATAAATCGCCCGCGAATAATAATGTTCATATTTGTAACGCCAAACAAATAACAGAAAAAGTATGTTATAATGTTCATGTTAATCAGTGGAAAGAACGTGGTATATTAGGTTCAATTTCCCTCTTTCTAATTGTAGAAAGTGGTTGATAACTGCATTTTGTCGCTCCAGTTACTCATAGATAGACTTCTCAATGTTTGATCAACATCAATAAAATTCACTTCTGAGTTTAAAGTCGCGACAAACATGCGCAAAGGAATGGCAGGTACATAATGCGGTCTTTTTTTTTTTAATTACGAAACACTTTTAGGGCAACCAAAATTTGATGACTGGAATATTTTCTAATAAATTAGTATTTTTAAATAATTGCAATATTTTTAAACGTACGAGCAGACAATATTATACGCAAGTTGAGCAAAACATTACATAATCAAAATCTGATGTCTTAAGCTTATAAAAAAATATGTAATGGTTTTAAACATGACAATTTTGTACATTGCCATTGTAATTACCTTGAAATATAGTACCGTAGTAGTGTAAATACTTGGAAATTAGAATGTTATTGTCTTCCATAGTGTCTGAGTAATCTACCTCTAGTTTTTATCTCAAACACCCTCTACAATTGAACATAACATACGCTATTACGTTCTTTTTAATACCGGATGCACAAATTACATTAAAATTCACCGTGCGCCAAATATATAATTACATGGTTTATCACGAACACGCGTGAGTACCTGAAGGGACATTTTCAGTTAGGATTTCACTGTCTCTCTATTTGATGTGCAATATTCATTATTAGCAGTTGCTGGAGCACTCGAGGGACTTTACCTTCAATGCCGGACTTTGTGGAATTTGTCATTTTTTTTAAACAAGGTTATACAAGTAGCACCTTGGAAAGGGTATTTTATAACAAAAGTTGTCAAATTCATGTTGCAGACGTCTAAAAAATAAAAACATATTCTTCGTAAGGGATTTTAATAGCCACTCAATCACCAAGGTGAAACTGTAAACTTGTTAAAAATAGAAAAGGTTTAATAAGATAATTTTATAGCTACAAATTCACCATATTTATTTTACAGGTATTTAAAAACAGAAGTACCTTTTTAAGGGATTTTTATAACCATATGATCGCCAAATATATATTTATATTGTTAAGAATTAAGAGCATATAAAGAATCATTGTTAAAGAGATTGTTAACCAGATGAGCGCAAAATGCATATTCCACAATTATTAAAGTCAATAAATTCTTGACAAAAAATGTTTATATCTCTAAAATCTCCAAGTTGTCTGTGGAGACCTAATACAAAAATCCTTCAACACAGTTTTTATGTTACCAGCACATACGATAAGCTTTATTAGAAACATAAATTCTTTGGTAATGGATATTTATAATAACAAGCCCGCCAAATTTATGCTGTTAATATACAGCGTGAGGCGTTAAGTCCTGATCCAAGCTAATAACATTGGAATGGATAATGCTAGGTGAAAACTGACCACGAAGTGTTATATCAATACCCTATATAGCAATTTAATGGTGTGTCTTGCAATGACCCTGTTTGCATGCGTGAAGGTTATGTAGTATACATTTTGAATATGACACAATATATGAAAAACAATGAATTAGGAAACTGTTCAACATGATATTCTATGCATAAATACACTTTAATATCACAAAAAATACTTACAACAAACAGTCCAACACCAAACATATACACAGGACAGCTGACCAAAGTTCAATTACAGTTACCATTAATGCAATGAATATTCAAAATTACCATCCTCTGCAACAGTGCACGCTTGTATGCGTGTCACAATGTTGCTTCGCGTATTGTCTATCATGTCTGCAGTAATGTACCTGCACGCAACAAAAATAGCATTTTCAAATCGCCCACACTTTTCGGTGGATTAGCATACACCTTGGATTTCACAAAACCCATAAGAAAAAGTCCTTATGAGTAAGGTCTGGAGACCGTGGTGGCCACACTCCACAGTCCCATCGTATCCGATACAGCTCTGGTCGAAGATATTGTTAATCCACTGTGCAATTAAGGCCATCACATAACACTGCTACGACAATCTTACAAGAGCCGCCCTTCTTCATGACATTGGCCTATTTGGTGTAGGTGTTTTGTGAGATGAAAGTGTATTTATGCATACATGATCATGTTGAACATTTTCGTAATTCAAAGATTTGCTAAATCTCGCATCATTTTCAAAATATATATTACATAACCTTGACGCGCGTGTTCAAGGTCAATGCAAGGTACACCATTAAATAGCCCAGTATGGTATTGCTATAACAGTACATGGTCCTTTTCCAACTAGTATTATACATTCCAAAGTTATTAGCCTGGATCAGGACTTACCGCCTCACCTTGTATACGAAAAACTTACTAGAAACAAAAAAAATGAAGCGCTGATCTGAGAAGGCACAGATTATTGCTCTATAAAACAAATCCGAAAGAAAGATTTTTTTTGTAGGCCCAGTTTTATTTTGTGGTAATTTGGCAATCACTTTCCAAAATAACAGTATTCTACTTTAAGGAAAACATACGTCATAAATGTTGATACTTTTTCTATATATTTTGTCTTTAGAAACCCCGAGCATATAGCCATACTTAAAAGTCCAAATTTTTGGTCGATTTCAGCGGCGTCTCGTGACTACGTCAAACCGGTGTGCAGAGAGGTTGTCATTGTTCTTCCGCTGCTGAGTACAGTTTACCTCATGTGTGCGAGCAAAATTTAACTTGGCCGGTGAAAATGTTTGTATACACATTGAACGCTTACTAATAAATTCACTGTATTTGAAGAGTCGAGGAAGTTTTTCAACGTCTCTGCACACCGGTTTGACGTAGTCACGAGACGCAGCTGGTCGATTTGAGATCGCTGCTATGAGCTCGTAGGAGAAAATGGTAGCATACTTTGACATTCTTTTATAAATTGCCGTAACCGCAAGTCTCTTAGAGCAATCTCTTTACTTTTAATGTATTTAGATCATGAAAGTTTTCGTGGCTTAGATTTTAGACAACGCAGTCAACCCACAAATATATTGTCAATAATAAACTTATAAGTGAACCATGGAGCTCTACGTACCATATCTTACGTTCCCACTGTAGAGTGCGACTAGTAGTTACATTTGGCCGATAAAGTCACCGAAAAATTCGTAAAAATTAGGTGAGTAATTCCTGAGTTGAAATTCACAACAACCAGACAAACAACAGGCGAACTGAAATGGCGGGCACAAAATAGTCCAATACCTTCATTTCATTTAATGAACGCCTAATTAATAGCAAAACCAAAAATACTGTATTTAACCTTACAATATTAGAAATAAACTGTATTATATTTATTTCAATTAACCTTACATTGTTAAACATTTTAGTTGAATCAAGCTGTCAAACAATGTTGGCTGGACGTGACCTGAATTTATTTGACCTCGACAATGACCCTTAAACACAGTTGTGAAATGTACATAAATTGTAGTATATTTATTAGACAATAATTATGTGCATCCCATAATACAATAACACACTTATTGGTATTTACAGTTAATGCATAAACTGTCATAAAGTAACAGAACTGTGTGACATATTCAGATACCTATTAAATTAATGGTTATATATTTTGTCAATCGTAATAATAAATTCCAATACTTAAAATAATGAAATTTGGTATATCTCAACTACAGTAGAATACAGTGTTGTGCTTATTAAACTTGTCTCTACTTACATACGACATTGACATGTGTATTAAAAAGTGTGTAACAATTTTATACGAAAATAAGTGTGGGATATCATATTTGCACCGATGGTATTAAATGTCATGTTGTTCATAAACGTACATTTAAGGACACAACGTACTTTTGAATTTTACTAAACATATCTGTCAAAAGGGGTTGAATTACATATACTCTAACTTTCTATTATTTTGTAAAACTACAAATAGTCCTGTATATAGATGATCACAAAAGTACTTTAACTGTAAAATATATAGATCTGTCAAGAGATCGATCAATTTCTGCGTGTGCGTAATTACATTTCCTATTCGTGCACGAAGGAGCAAGCAATGCAAATATACTCGTACGTAAGGCTCATATTACTGATGAATACATTAACTCTGGCCTGAATGTTACTTCTGTTTAACTACATCATCTTCGCCGTTAGTTATGTTTCCGCGTGTAATTAGATACATGATAAGAATTGGTCTCACAGGCAAAATCTCACTTCGGTGAAAGTATAGTAGTGAAGCGGAGTATTGATCGTGCTGTTCCTTAGATGCAGGAATGTTAATGTTTAAAAACTCGAGGGAGCTGCGCTACGTACGCTTGCATAATTAGTGTCGCTCCCTTTATGGTTAAGTCAATGCCAGATACTCACTTTGCTCGCTCGTTTACCGCTACGTGCTCAAAGTGAAAAATCACCTGTACTACAGGATAGCATTATCAGAATAAATCTACGTCAACTTAAGAGACTCGACTTTTCCTTTAGCACTAAACCTTATGAGTTACTGATACGTGCCCTTTACAAATTTATAACGATAATTTAATTTACTGAAGACCAACGTCCAAAACCTTTACTAAAAGATGGGATAAAGTGGCTATAGTTTATCGAAATATGAACATGCATTTACTCGATGTTTATTAGTATCACTGATTTAAAGAGAATTGTAAATTTTAGGTAACCCAGCTCATTAAATACCTAAACAATGTTATCAAATTGTCACCACAATTTTGTAAATTGTATTACATTTATGTTTCGAAATTTTGTCAGTTTTCTAAAATTAATCTTTGGGCTATAAAACAAATAGATATGCACTGTGCTGCACTCAGAACAAGTATAAATTCTAAATAATCCAGTTTTGAAAGGTCAATACAGTTTTGCTTAAAGTTCTGGAAAATAGTTGTGTGCCTCTATTTTATATATGTTCTGTAATATAATGTTTCACATGATACTTTCAGTTCTGAAAATCTATAATATATTGGTACTCCATCAATGATAAAGCACTGATAACAATTTCATGACAAATATTAAAAACGTTGTTATAATTTAGAAATTTTTCCATTTTAATTGTAAATGATTTGTAATCGTTTTTTAGTTTACGTATCTCGTTATTTTTATTAATTTAAAACTTGTATTGTTTGATAATATAGTGCTTACTTTCTCATAAATTTGAAAGTTGGAAAAGCTCGCAATAAAAAGTATCATTTTGTGAACTAATTCGGAATGTGCACATAATAAGTTCAAAATACAAATATTCCAGTTACGTATGTTTTCATATAATTGCTTACGCAGTATATTAGAATTTCAAGAGTACAATAAGTCTAATCTTAAATCCAATCAAATTACTAAACACAATGTTTAATATATAATGCTGAACGTTGATTCTACTGCAAAGTGCACATATTCCTCTGAGGAAAATTTACAGATCAGGCAATGGATGAAGTTAGTCTATAAAAAATTGTATTGGGTGAAAATTAACATATCTCAAGTCATAAGATCAGTCGCCAGGGAAGGTTATATGATTTGTCAATAGAAGTAACCAGTATTCGTTTAAGATTCAAACTACTTTACATTTTGTTGAAACACAGAAAATATTAACGCACTTGGAAATAATATCTCACTAGCTCACTACAAAATTTTTAATAGTACTTGTAGATAAAAATGTCAAGAAAACACATGTTCTGCCAAGTTCCTAGTACAGAGTAGCATAAGTTAAGTTTTATTTTTAGTTGGCCATAAACTACCCACTTAATTGGTTATTTTTTCATATTTATTGTTTGTACAGTTGTTCACAGCTGAGTATTTTCGAGTGCTATTATCACATTGTTTTCTATTTTGTACTTAGAAACAAAAAAGTTAATGCAACTCATGTCACGCATGTAAATCCCTTCTGAATTCTGAATAATTTTCTGATATTAAATATTAAATTATATGTATGCCTTTAAAGCCTAGTACGCACTGGGAAACATTGTCTGCAAACTTTG
>KZ873551.1:19995-30610 GCA_003456935.1 Machilis hrabei
GAGAAAAATAGTATTAGTTTAGTATCGTGATATCTTCCTGCTACATTGAATTAGTTTTTTTTACGTAACTTTTTTGTTATGAGAGCTATTGTCAAAAGCTTTTCAGTGATGACATGGCAACAAAATTCCGCACAAAGTGACTATTTTAACTTTTTTCTTATTTCAACTGAAGATGCAGATACAAACTGATTAGTTGTGGAAATCAAAGGTAATTTTTTTTATGTATAGTTTAATTATTTTTTATTGATATTGTGTACATTTAAATAAAACAAATTATGTATTCATTGGATTGCGCAAAGATTCAACTTTAATTTTATATTTAAAAAGTAGGGTTTTGAACCAGTATTGGCACTAACGCAGTTTTGGGGCTGGCATTTGAGAATTTAACATGTGGCACTTCCTGGGTTAAAAAGATATCCCATTCCAGGTTTTACATTAACTTATATACCTTACTTCAATAACTGCAGTGCTATTGTAGCACTACTTTTAACACAAAAGTACAGAACAAAAAATACCTGTAATCATCAGCTTCTTTTCCACCGAGATCTGGTCTCTCTGTAGGCGAACACCACAGTACAAAGTTGTGCTTCTGTAAGTGACGAGCGTAGAACAGATCCGCTCCAAACAACGTAGGATCCGAAGGTAAATTTCCAACCGGAACGTGAAAATAGCGACACTGTTCCACGGTGAAATTCAGCACCGTAGGCAAGTTCAAGTAATGCCGTAGCATCGCCTTGGAACCCGCTCGCTGCCAGTCGAGAGTAGAATAAAGCATTTCGGAATCGGAAATGTGTATCGGCACCAACGGGAATTCGGAGAATGCAGGCATCAGAGACGTGATGGAGGTAAGGTCTGAAATTATGTATTAAGAGCCAACGATATACTACACTTATATTTAACAAAATTCACATGGAACACAGTGTCAATTTTTGAATGTCCATATGCAAATGAATAAATTCAGTCCACTCTCAAAAAACTGATCCTTCAATTCTAATTTTACAGGCTTGTCCTGATTCAGGATGTAATATTTAGAGCCCCCTTGCAGGTTGGCTTGAAGTTTTTAACTGTTTTCAAGGCAACAACATGCGTACTGTGGCTGCACTGGATCAAAACATACATGACTGTATAAAACATGTATTTAGCTATCACTTCCTACCTCTTAGTTAGCCACTATAGACATATTTTGCTCTTCAACAGAAATGCTATGGCTTGAAATAGCTTGGCATCACTATTTTACACGATAGTTTGATAATGATTTGCGGATCTTTAGGGACAGTGATTACGTGCCCTGGAGTAGGACTAGGCCTTCTGAAGTCGTGCAAGGAACATCTGGGGTCACTCCAGCCACTTCAGCAGCTAATCATCAAAACCCGAATAATGTCCAATGGATATCTGGTATGAAGCCAAGCGTTGGATCAACTGATCTTTCAAGTGTTTATTTTGGTATTCAGCATATCAAAATTTTCCTCGTAATAAATTTCCAAGGACAGAAATATTAATTAACCCCTGTGCCATACTGCAGCTGTAATAGATTCAAAGGTGCCTCCAAGAATGGTGACATTCAATTGCAAATGCTGGTTACTAACCTTTGTTTTGAAGGTTTGAAGATTGTACATATCAGGTAAAATCAAACGATGATAGAGAGTTTTAGAGTTTAGAAAATCGAGGGGAAAGGTNGAGCTGGGTAAAAAGCTTGACCATGTAAAGAAGACACGAGAAATTTTGCCTTGTAGTGCAGACATGGGTAGTAGCAACAGGAACCAAAGACGCAAGTTTAGTAGAATAGCGACCGTGAAAATAATGGTAAAATAGACAAAGATCGACACTGCACGGCGATGTGAGAGAGTGTGTAAAGAACTAGTGAGGGATGGGTACTTGATCAAATGAAAAAGCAAGCCTTTATATTAAGTTGAGGCGATTGAGATGGGTTTATAACACCTCCCCACCTGATTAGACTGTTAAGTAATCTTATCCTCAGCCGAGAGCACCTCCTAGCTCTTCGTGTTAGTTCATGAGCAATCGTGCAGCCCACAGCTATCCAGAAATAAACAGAGTCGACACAACAGAGTTGACAAAATAACATTTATCATCCTAATTTACAACTTTCCACCCTCAGAGACAAAGAAAACATCAACCCACCCTCACTGCCACAAGATGCCCCTCAATACCTTACTGCATACCCCTAAGTACAACATCTATTAACCCACCCACAAAACTAGTACAAAAAAACCCACACAACATAAAATACACAATTACCCTCCTAATTATATTGTACTTACAAACTCACCGCACCTTTTACTAAACTTGGGGTACCCATGTAGAATTATAATGTTTTGGGCCTTTAATAGTCTGGCGATTATGAGCTCCGAAAAATACTGTGTAGTAAAATCGAGGAACGTCCCCTCAAAATATGAAGACCAATCCGACGCAACTATCCGGTCACCGGCCATCATCCCAGGAAGATTCAGGGAAGACCAACCAAGCACGAACTACAGATAGTTAATTCAGTCAGCAGGAGGAGGAGCAGTATCCTCACTCCGACTTTGCCTTGGAACACGCAGATCACAGTTGGCTTAAACAGTTTCTTAATTAACTCGAATTACCCATTTAATAGTCCAACGCCTTTTTTCTTCCATCTCTCCCATTTTCAACCTTCTATTTATTCATTTGTTTTTTTCTGGTAACCCAGAGCTTCCTTCTTCTACCATTGTTAGGCAGTACTGCTCACTTCTTCCTCCACTCCAAGAAATAGTCAGTCCAAATAAATATAAATTCCGGTACACACGCTCGAAGAGAAGAAAGGCAAAGGTTCCAAAATGTAAGTTAATTAATTAAAAAGTTAAACAAATCTAGTTACTACATAAATTGTATCCTAAATATGGCGTATGGATTCACTTAACACAACCTCCAGCTTTTAATGGCTGCCAAAGCAAAAGCAGATAAATAAGGAACTTATAATGAATTACGAGACACGCCAGTGTACAGCTTGAAAACCCTAAACAAACCTTACATATCAAATAAAATCCCTTAAACCAGTTAAATAAACCTATGCCTCATAAATAATCAATAATTTAACCTAACCTATATTAATCGACAACAAACCCTCAGCAAACCTAGAACCTGAAAACATCCCACAAAATTAATTCTAGTGTTTTGTGTTTTAACAGTTTAACATAGGCCTATCATTAAATGATTATAGATTAGAAAATCAATCTGCAAGTTACCGTAAATTTACTTTGACTTACCGTGCGGCGATTGAACAGCAACAAAAGTTGGGCCCCGTCTTTCATCTCGATATCCCTGAATGGCTCGCTGAATGAGCCTGTAAACTTGTCGGAGATCGGTTTCGACCCTAACCTCAAACGTGTGATTTGCAGGAGGAAGGGTGTCTTCAGAAACGCCCTTGGCCGCTCTGGAGAAAATAATAATACATACTTTACAAAATATTAACTATATGCAGTGAAAATATTATTAAAGAATGAACTGTCAAAAGGAAAGTACAATTTTAAAACAGATAGTGTATTTAAAATGGACTAATTTGGACTAACAGGGTAAATTTCATGGTTTGAAATGCAACGGTTTTTCTCGAGGATGGTAAAGGTCAGACAATAAAAGGGATTATTTGGGGTCAAAAAAAGGGAGGTTATGGGTAGGTTTTCAAAGAAGGCAATTTAACGACAGATGAGAAGACAGTTATTTTCTACTGCAACCAAAAATACGAACACTAAGCTAAAATTTTCAAATACATACAAGAATTTCAAAAATGTTATCAGAAATATAACATTTTCATTCAATAAAATCAATAAGTAGTACATATTTCAGCAGGAAACAATATAAAAGTTAGTCCTATTATTCTCAGTTTATGTTTTATAATTTGAAACCTTTCTTTGAAATATCTCTTTTTGTGTTTTTCTCTGCTAAAACAATCTGTATAAAATTCCACTCCATATACTCTTCACCTTGTGCAACTATACGAGAGTATTAGCCAATTTGTCAAATTCCTCATTTCCAAGACAATATCTGTGCTTATACATACGTCACCCCTATTCTGGCTGAAACTTAGCAACCTCAAGAAAGAGAGTTGAATATGAAATTTCAGTTGCTGGTCAGTTTTTTATTGTGTAGTGAGGAGGAAGATGTACATAACTGTTCATAACTTTTAGACAGTGCTACTGAGGATGGTAACACATAATCAACGGACCTTAAAGCTTCTAATATTAAGCTGTTTCTCAGGTAAACCAAACAATAAAATTTCATTTTATTTACATAGATTCTGTACACAAAAACTTACAAATATGGTACCCATTTAATTAAAATTGCAATTAATTACAAATGAACAGTAATTCAGAGAATATGAATAAAAACACATCATATACACTTACTTAGCATTTCTTTCATTTGTAAACAGAGTTGTCAAATTGGGCATCTGATTTGTCCTCACCGAATCCACAACAATAACCAAAGCTCGCTTTCCGGAGGGTAAAAAGAGTCCAAACATCGCTCGCGGCCCACTCGGTGAACGATGGTGGTAGAGGTATAGATGACGTATGGAACCAGACTCCAAGTAAGGGTGATGTGCCAAACTTTTGAACTGCAGCTGTTGCATGGCAAAAGCGTCAGGGGCACCAGTAGTGTCTGCTCGATAAACTCTTCGGTCTACTGCACACACACAACCAAGCTGAAGAACGGNACGGAAATCCAAAGGAACTTGCGTTTCATAGATTCCTTCAATCTCGGGAGTCGAGAGATCGGCCATGAGCTCGCTGGAAACGACGTTGGAAAAGTAATTAATGCAGGTTTTATGTTGAAGAGTGTTGCAAAAGCAAGAAGAAAGTTTTACTCACTGCGCATGCTCCTTAAACATAGTCTCCGGAACGGAATACTCGTAGAGAAAATGGACGGGATGTGACCGAGGCAGGGTACGAGTGCACTTCCTCCACATTAAGTTGCTCTGATTATCCGGCAGTTCAGGCTTAGGGGTGCGCTGATTCACGTAGAACATCCGTGGGACTATGAGTTTCAGCTGGTGCAGTTCGGAACCGACGAGCGCCCAAAGTCGATAAAGACCAGGATCGTTTGTTTCCACTACCTGATTACACAAAACAGAAATAATAAAAACATTAACATATAAAGCAGAATTCAAGTTCTCATAAGGACATTCACAATACCCAGCCTTGTGTAGGAATCAATGCCAAAACTTCTGGTGTGAGAGTTGGTTCTCTAACCAACTTTTCTATTGTAGTTGGTAGATTGCTATTGCTATTGGATTATGGTCCCACTGTTATGACATCTTAGGTCTAATGGAGACCCCATCCACGTCGTAATGACGCTTCAGGATAATTGAATTTTGCCACTCAGCCGACACATAGGGAGGTGGGATCTTTTACATCGAACACTTATCGATGGGACCCGCCTTTAACGTGCCTCCCGGAACACGCCTACGATCATACCTTAGNGTGGAGTGCTTTACAGGCAGACTCGTAGGATAACCCTTTTTACCCAGGGCTAGGAGCCGGCCCCGGGATTTGAACCCGGGACCTCCAGATCAGGAGGCGAACACTCTAAACTAGGCCAACCTGTTGGTTAGTTGTTAGAGTCCATCCACGTCGTACCAACGCTTGAGCACAGCCGAATTTTACCACTAGGCACAAAGATGATGGTGCGTTCATTTACCCACTTTACTATCTCTCCTAGATCCTACCATGGAACCAGCTTGGAATTGAAGCGTGGGTCCTCCTGTCCAGGAGGTGGGTTCATTAACCTAGGAAGTTTTTAAATGAATAGAAATTCTTGCTGGACCAGGTTTTTCTCAGATTTCTAATGTCCCTTTTTGTTTCATTGCTTTCACTGTCCCCTGCACCTGATAAAAATGAATCATTTAAATTACTCTATAAAAGCTTTTCTTCAGGTTCGTCGTCATTCAAAATCCACACTTAACCACCTTTTGAAATTGAAGACATGTTTGTTTAAAACTGTAAACACAAGGCATGAAGAAGCAGTCCTCAGTTTCTCAAATTTCCACCACCAAGTTGTTAAATTTATTTCCACAAGGTGGCAGGAAAAGACAGCCAGAGGGCCAAGGACACAAATTCACGTGACAAGGAATTGGTAGTAATATTACGGTTGCGGGAACCGAAGGGCGACTTTGGCAAACGTAATATTACGGGAGTGGGCGCTCAACAGCAGGAAAAGCATACTGTAACATTACGGTCATGGAGATTGAAGGGTTAAGGAAACCTGTCAACATGGTTTGAAACACAAATATGACTTAATATATAACTACAAATCAAGTGAGACCACAGTTTATTCCTAATAGTGTATTTCACAAGCCCAAAACCTAAGAGTTATTCCATTTGCTCAATTTCTGAATACTGAATGCCATCTCTTTACGTATTTTAGCTTTCGAAATAGGCGTGTCCCAGTGTTAGACGAACGAACACAGAAGTCAGCATAAAGGCAAGATGCACAACTTATACGCTACACTTATAAATTTGTACTAGTAAAAAATTCAGCAGTAATTACTTGTGGTTAAAAAGGTTTATGAAACTGAAATTTTACTAATTTGTAACCAAGACAAAAATCTTTGATTATCCACATGCTGTTTTTTTTATAAAATGTATTTACCTGAATNATTTGCCAAGGAGAATCTAGTAGTGTCCTCTGGGCTCTTCGAAGAAAACCTCCAAGCGTGGAGGCGGGTCCACTTCTAACAACCCCTCTTCCACCACCACCTACAAAGTCACCTCCTCCGCGTTCATCGTCCCTCTTCGTGCGCTTCCGTCTGTCGGCTCTCTGCAGGGACTGCAAAGCCCACTTCTTTTTCTGATACTGAACCCAGGCAACTTTTTCTTTCTGAAATTTAATTACAGAAACAGGAAAATGTTATTCTTCTCTAAGGTCTGCTGTAGCTGCATAAGGGTGTACAAACTTGAACTTACCTCCTACTTCTGTATTGAACAAACAAAAATAATGCAAGGTTATTGACAATGTTAACAACTTTTTACATGGAAATAAAGACTACACAGTACTAAAGATGTCCCAAGTTTTGGGCTGAAAAGTATTAGATTAGTAGTATTGCATGTCAGTTCCAGAGGCACTACAGTATCAAAATAAAAAAACTCCTTCCGGCACTAGCCGCAAGAAACAGATAGATTTCGTTTGGTCTCAGAAAGGATATTTTCCTTTTTTTTTATAGGATATTCAATTCTTAATAAATTTTATTGGAAACATTTTTCTTAAATACAGTAGCAGGCACTATTTTATCATATCCAAACGAACCATAGCGCAAAATTTCGTTTCGCTTAAAACACAAATTTCCGTTCACTTACCAAGCTACGAATGAAATTTTTTCGTAGCTTGGTAAGTGAACGAAAATGAGCGTTTTAAGCAAAACGAAATTTTGCGCTACGCTTCATATGGATATGACAAAATAGTTTCTGCTACTGTATCCACCGTTTTGCAAATAAATGTAAAAACCGGGTTTTGACGGCCATTTTCCTGTATTTTGAAATTTATCGGAAAAATGATAAGAACATTTTGTATAGGAAATTAGATTCTTAATAACTTTTGTTGGAAATATTTTCCTAAAATATTCACCGTTTTCAAAATAAATGTAAAAAAGTGTTTTTTCACCTCCATTTTCCGATACTGTGGCGCTATTTTAAAATTTATCGAAAAAATGATACGAACATTTTTAATAGGAAATTTAATTCTTAATAACTTTTGTTTGAAACATTTGCCCAAAATATCCACCATTTTCAAAATAAATGTAAAAACTGTTTTTTGACCACCATTTTCCAATATGGCGTCTTTATTTAAAAACCGATTTCCTCCATTTACGAACTNAGCCTTCGTATTGACCCCATAAATGTGTGTATAAAGTTTAATGTAAATCTGTTAAGATCTAAGGTAGTTATCGTGTCCACAAGATCCGTTATATCCCATATATATATAAACTTTTGAACAGAGGGTACGGTATTTTTGGGGTCTGGGGATCATGATCGGTGAAGATTCATTGAAATTTTCCGGAAGTTGCGTCATGAGGGCTTCTGCCATAGGTAGATTTTTAATAGAAATCTACCTAAAATGGCAAAATTCAAAGGTGATGGGAAATTGCAGTATATTTATTGGTGTTTCAATAAGGTTCCTCCCAGTACAAATTCAGTGTAATAGTAGCACAAAAATGTCCCTACTATGGGCTGATGTGTGAACCTTTCAAAGAAAACTAGCACATCAAATGTGAGCTGCATGATCATCAGAAGCCTGCAAAAATCAATTACTGATACATTCCATGGACCACCGCCAGCTACAGTAGGTGCCAGTTAACGTAATCTCTGGTTATTAGAATCAAATTCCCAAGATCTAATTCGAGTGATTAAAATGGTGTATAAATTAGTAGCTTATTGTGATCGATTTTAGGTTGTATGGATCAAAATTTGCGACGTGTTGTTTTGAACAAGCTGGTACAGTACACACTTCATTCTTTTGTAAACAGGCCATACACGCAGATTTCTAATTAGTTAACTTACTTGCCACTAAATGGCACTGTTTTAGTTATGAACTTACGACTGTTCTTAAATGGCAATTCTTGGAAACCTTTCTTTAGACTGTGAACCTATGATGAGAACATTTGTTACCCTCAGCAGGGATTAAACCGACTAGAGTCATTCATTGCAAAGCCACCACCAGACGGAGTAGTAAACTACAGTAGTTGTTCAGCGACGCAAATTCAAAGAGTTTTATATCAACTAAAAAGATCCGGACATAGGGGAGGATCGTGGAGTCCATTTCGACTTTATTAAGTTTTTCCAAGTGCTGAAAAAGACTGAAATAGAAAGGTGAAGCAGAATTTGATCCTGTACAAAGAACGGGAAGCTTCTCTAGTACAAAATACAAAAAGATGAAAGCAAGGCAACATTTCTGTGAACGTGCAGGCAGCAGGCAAGCCGCGAGGAAAATGAGAATTTTTCGAGCATATCACTTTCAGTCAGTGACTGTAATATAAGTAATACTTGAAACACTGCACTAAGTGTGAAACAAGCTCGATTATTATTAGGAATAGTTGCTGGAGAGCGTCAACTGCACACTTGTAACTGTAACTGGTACTAATCAATACTGAATTACTGAAATAGGTAGTACACAAATATATTTTCATTTATCAAGTACTTTGTTGACCACTTTCTAATAACCCTGTACAAGTTTCCTTTGTCCCCAATATAAACACTCAAGTATAAAACACATACCCTTGTCGTTCCCAAAGGTGGTGGTGGTCCCAAAACTTCACGCCAGCTCTGCGAGAGACTATCTGCAGTCGAAGTATCCTGGGAATCTGACAGTTTTCGTTTTCTCTTTGTTGAAACTACCATGGGTCTAGCTGTTGAACCACTTTTATTCGGTGGGCTCTTTGCAGCCAAATCTTCTATATCGGGAGTGTCAGGACTCTCCTCTGGTTGAGAAGCAAACAGATCAACTTGAGACTGTTTGAGAAGAAAAAAAAGACACAGTTGACAAAATCTGATACAAGAAAAAAAAATGAAAATTGCTTCAACCAAGCAAAATATGGATACCACTAAAAGCACAATAATCATGAAAAAATAAATGAAGTTTATTATATATGTTGCTACTAACACAGCATCTATTTAAGAAAAATTATACATTACTAATTACCACATCTAAAGGAAGCCTGCTTTTCCATAAGAAAACATGTACATGAGATTTAATTGGTTCAAAACGATGCAGGAAAATAGTTTTGATTAATTTTTTTTTCTTCTCAAAATGCACAAACCCAAGCCCCTTCTTTTAACAAATTCTACACGAGTATCAGTACGTAAACAAGACAAGATATATTAAGTACTGAAGAAAGTTGTTAGCTCAATCATAGCACCAGAATTTTTTTTTCACACTATTCCATCCTCTCAAACCATGTAAAATAAAATCTCGGCTCCACGTTAATCAATGAAGTGTCATAATTCGTTGACGATGCTGTATGTTGTTCAAATAAAACAATACTCAAATGCCTCATGTGACATTACTTGTTAACAATGTACTTCTTTCAAGTTATAAACCGAATTTTTAATACATGACTGTAGTAATGAAGTGTTACTATTTAAAAGCATGGTTTGTTTAGATTCTGTATGATAATGATACATCGGGCTTAACATCCTAACAACATTAGATTGGTCATTTCAGGACAATGAATAAAAAAAAATAAAAAATATGCAGCACGTTTCAGGAAATTCTATTTACCCCTACTGAACAATTCAGTCACCATCACTTTCTAGAGATGATTTAGATTTAGGTCAAACCAATATTCAAGCTATGATCAACTTCCAAAATGTAAAAAGATTCTTACATCAGCCTGATCAAGGGAGTCCTCTTCCGTTTGAGCAATGGGTTTAGGCTGCACTTTAAACATTTCATTAATCCGTCTTTGTTTGAAAACATCGTTTTTCTCTAGGATCTTCTTGTGAAGCCAGTCTGGATGTCGGACTCGTGGCACTGGATTTGGAATCTAAATAAAATACAACAAAATATAAAATTGTATATAAACATACAATATACCTGGTTACATACAGGGGCGTCACTAGGCCTTTTTTAGAGGGATTCAAGCCCCCCC
>KZ873554.1:8598-18883 GCA_003456935.1 Machilis hrabei
GGGTCTGAAAGGGTTATAGGTTGTATCACGTGCACAGACGATCCCAAGCACTTTTTGAGGGGTGTCCGGTGGCTAATGGCTAGATAGTGTGTCTTTTCAAAGATTCGAACCTGTTTTTTTTTTCTTGGTTAGTTTAGGACAATACAGGTCCATTATGGACATATTATTGTGAAATATTGTTAAATCTTCGTGAAATAGTTCACATTTTTAATAATTCTTGAACGGATATAAACTTTTGATCTGGATTTTTTAGGTTAAGACCTCACCAAACACAAATACATTATTCTTACGTAACATTTTTCAGAAGTTAACATATCAAGTTGTGACTTATTAGGGGTGTGTCGAAGGTTCAACTTTCGAACCGAACTCACATAGTTCGGTTCGGGTTCAAAAGTCATCCTCTTGGGTTTATAAATATAGGGTTAACGAACTTTTGTGAACCCGGTCTTTAGTTCGGTTCAAATTGTTTAAGAAGTCTTAGAAACAAAAAAAAAAATGTAATCAAATAATAACGCTTCTGGATGTTAGTATTTTCGTCTTATAATGGTTTTACTCTCTTGCTAACAGATGGCACTAATACCCACATTACAAATCGTAGCCATTAAATTTGTTTCTGATTTTGGTATTATCTTTGAAAAGTGTTGAAAACAATAAACAATGATAACTGGTAGAGAGGGTTCTTGACTAATGAAGAAATTGTTGCTAATTTAGTTAAATATTGTGATAGTGATGAATATGGTGAATTATCTAACAGTAAGCAAGAAAATATAAATGATGGTTGTGATGGTTTATTATCAGATATAGATGATCGAGGCGATGAATTGCCAAAATCTATCTATCAGCACAGTGAGTAAATATTGCCACTTGGCACTATTACAAAGTAGGTAGGCCTAGCCTATACTTTGTTTAACTCCACTGGTGGCCTACATAAATCTATATGTTTTGTAGGCTGCCGTCACCAAAAAAAGAGATCTAAAGTTAGCACTCCAAATGCATAGGATGAATATTCAGTTTGGAGCAATGATCTATTTGGAGTAACACAATTTGTGTTATGATGTTATGGCTGCCAAAATAAATAGTTATAGATAGAATTATGCATCATACAAACTAACACGAATAGCTTGATTATTTTAGTTAATTTAATTAACTATTGCAATGATTTGGAAGTGAAAATGTTAAGATAAAAACTGTGTTACTCCGAACTGTATATCCACCGTACCTACTGCAAAAACAAATAATAAGTTATTTAGGTTAAACACCAGTGACATACACATTTTATTAAATATATAAGGTTGAATTACGACTAGCAAAGCCGCTCAAAAAATATTAAAACCTCTGCACTTATAGCTTTCAAAGTTACGGTCAGTGAATCACAAAGAATTGATGATAATACTCACTACTTCAAATCCACGGCAGTTGTTTTAAAAAACCTGTACTATATCAAAGTAGGCGGCAATTCATGTTATTTCAGCTAGCAGTGCGAGGTAACACTTGTCAAACATAGCTTCCTGCACTTATGGAAATATTTCTTATCGGATCCGATAACCAATATGCTGTTTTGGGCATGTTATCGGAACCGATTGACATAATGGATCCTATCGTTTTCTATCGGATCCGATTTACTTATTGGATTTTATATTTTTCTATCGGATCCAATTGACTAATTTTTCTATCGGATTCGATTGACTTATTGAATTCTATCGTTTTAACTTGGATCCTATTGACTTATTGCATTTTATAGTTTTTTATCGGATCCGATTGACTTATTGGACTCTATAGTTTTCTATGGGATCCGATAGACTTATTGGATTCTATCGTTTTCTTTTGGATCCGATTGATTTATTGGATTCTATCCACTACTGAACGTCTGAAAAACTGCATAATTCTTTCGGGCTCCATAGCCTACTACTAGTGCTGCCAATATGATTTAAAGAACTTCGCCCACCACTCACATGCACAGCTTTCAAAGTATCGTTTGCTCAACTCCTTGGGTTGATTTTTTCACAGTATTTAGTCTTTACTTCAATATCCAATACCTTTTTTTCATCACTGATAGTACAGTCCTTAAACTCTTGTGACTACTAAATCCTCAGCACTACCACGTATTCCCACAAGAAACTACAATGTCCTTAGATACTTTCCTACACTCATTAGCTGCCGGAGACATGTTCTCAAATACCACTTTCTTGGTTGCAGAGTGAAGATACTTTCTGTGTTGCCTACTATATTTGGAGCAGAATGGAGGAGGTATACATACTTAAAATGCCTCAGGTTGGGGGTGACCTTGTAGTAGGGCGGTTATTGGACTTGACGTGACCTAACAGGCACCAACAAACACAACGAATAACATTGGCCCTATTTCTGTGTTAGTACTTCCCATTCTGTTCGAGATCACCGCTGGCGAAGGATGGGTAACGCATTGGTCAATGGAACAATAAGTTAAGTGGTGTATTTGGATTGTACTTTCTTTCCGTGTTCTGAAGGTGATCGTGTGATAGTATATTCTTAAGTAGTTCACTACTCTTTTTAGTTCCTGTATTTGGTAAATTCTTTATTTCTCCATGAAATGGCATCGTCCATTCGGAGGGACAAAGAAAAAGAGCCATCAGATGTTGAGGCTAGTAATGGTTTTTCTGATGACAATGAAGACGCGGGAAACAATGTCTGCTCCACTGGTGACGTCACTAGTGACGCCAGGAGTGTAGCATCGAGTGGATCGGCCTCTGCCACTGTTGCTAATGAATGGTTCCGCAGAAGAGTGCGGGATTTTTGAAATCAATGCTTTTCAAAGCATCATGGATGAATATAGGATCGCTGTCTTTGACAACTATACAGCACAAGATCCTATATTCGTGGGCCCATCGTCAAATGTAAATGCTCTTAGGGAAGAAAACATACTATTTAATACGAGGATATGCACTTTGACGTTGTGACCCTCGTCCATCAAGTGTTTGGCAAGTGTCCATGTTGTAGTCAATGTGTAATAACTTTTAACAAGAGGGTGGAATATTCGTGTACCAAACCTTGTTATTACTGTCATACATCACTTGACTGCCACGTTATAGGTCCTGGAATTTACTGCGACACCTGCCACCGGCATTTTAGAGGCTAAAACTGCTTTACGGCACACAAGAGAACTGCAAATTCACAACGTACCAGACAATTAGCAAATGCAAAATGTGTGAATAAGTTAATGATTTCATGCATCATAGCCGAAATACCCCCACGTCGATTTCAGAGAACTGTACTGCGTCAATTGTAGTTGATGGGTCAATTTGTTTCCCTTGTGGTATATGAAGACGGATAACAAAAAAGAAGCAATGAACCTGACAACACCGACGCCCCAGTTCACAAACGTAGATGATCCTCTAATAGACCCTTAGTGTGTGTATTTTATGATATCGAATCAGTGCAGGTTACAAGCCTGGACGGTGATTTTACTACACAGCAACATAAAACTACGTCATTGGTTTTTTGCGATGAAGTGTTGCAAATACTGCATTCAACTGAGAACTTTGGATAACTTTTGTAACGAAAATAATACTGTTAGCGTCAAGAGTATTTACATTTAATCTGTTTTATTAGCATCCAAAACGTTTTAATTTGTAACAGATTGAAATGCAATACTGAATTTTGTTTNGAAAGTGATAATGTTTGCTGTTCAACTTTTTTCTTATTAAAGTGTTTACTTCAGAGCTTTGTTTTTACTTTGTTTTATTAGTATAAAAATATCAGTGTTCTAATGGTTCAACTTTTTTTAGTTTTATCGACTGTGCAAGAATATTGTGATAGTTTTTAACATGTTGTTGACGTTCTTTGTTTGTGTACTCAAAACGTTATTTTTACAGCTTTTTCAGGCTCCTTCTTCCACGGAAGCAGAAAATGTTAAGTTAACCGAAAGTCGACGATGTTGGTGCTAGATGATACAGTGAAAGAGAGATATCAATAACACTAGCTAATACCAGAAAACTAGGGCAAGGTTGTTATAGAGTAATCGATATGTGCTCGCCTCAAGCAAATGAAAGTTTGCATCAAGAACACTCTTCGACAAAATCCGCCACCTAAAGCTAAGGGTTTCTTGGATCCGAGAGAAGCCTTTCAAAGCTAGCGGACGACTGGTGTCGAGTTGTACCACCAGTGCCAGGGGGATAAAAATGAGATCTTTCAGGATTTCGTAAGATTATATCCATATATAAATACGTATTCGAAATACCTTGTAGGTCACCCGAAAGTGTTTATGAGCCAGTTTCCGCCCCTTTAAAACATGGAAGGTCTTTTGATTTTTGACGTATTGCCTCCTTAGCGCATATATCTACCAATTTTACCATAAAAAATTCAAGGTAAGTTTATGTTTGCATTGTTTAGAACATGCCCGGAAGAACCGTTTCAAGGTTTTAGAGCACATAAGGAAGACCAACGTGTTCTCATAGGTGTTTGGACCACGACAGAATGTTAAAGAGGCAGTTTCCAGTGGCTATTAACTATATCGTATGCACGAACTCTGGCAATACGAAACAGTACAGTATGATTGGGACAGTTGTGAGATGTGCCTATTTGGGTATTACGTTAATACCTTTTTTGTCATGAAACAGGAAAGCAGTGGATATCCTTCTTACTGTAAAACAGAGGAAGACAACGAACGCTATATTAGGGTTATGAGGAGCGAGAAGGTGTAAAATTAAATCCGGAACCTATTGCATACAATCCTGGTAAACGTGCCTTGGTTAAGCTCATAATTAAATCTTTTGGGGTCGTCTGGGAATGCGACCAAATTTATTACAGATAGAGGTTGTTTTCGATGTCAATACTTATTTCTCGCAGCTCACACATCCTGAGAAAGAAATTTGGACTGTTTTACCCATTGGAGAGAATGTCATGGTACTCAAATGGGTTTATCGAACCGATGTGTGTTATCATGCAAACTACTGTAAACGTATTGTTTGCAGCTGACACCACCACCCACACCCGTCTGCATTTGTGAAAAATTCTCCAGCGTCTTGGTGAACGTGTTCTGTATTTTGATACTGAAAGTATTTATTATACTTACATAGAAACCAGACGAATGGCAGCCAACACTCGGCGACTTTCTGGCTGAACTTACTGATGAAGTAGGAAATGGAGGGCACATCATCGAGTTCGTCTCGGCCGGCCCGAAGAACTATGTCTGTAAAGCTTTGTTTCCCAATGTCGGCGTCAAGCTGTGTTGCAAAGTGCGTGGGATAAATTTAAACCATGTTTCTAGTCATCTCATTATTTTCGATGCAATAAAAGATATCGTNAAACGGATTGGGCTGACAGAAATTGAAACCTGCATACAGCACAAAATCAAAACAACGAAAGACCACTTCATTTACAGCCAGCAGCAAATGAAGAAATACAGATTGGTGTACTCTAAACGTCAACGTATGGGTTTGCAATAAACGTTTCCTTTTGGCTACATAGATCTTTAAATGGGTATGTATGGTAAACGAAAAAAAGATATATATTATTTTTTTTTATTTATTTAATATTATTAATATTTAGAAATAATTTATTTAAAATTTGGTTTTGAAATGACACCCCTAAGTACCTCAAAACAGCCTCTTCGTGTTGGTGTGCAACAAATTGAAAGAGGCGGAAGTGGCATTTAAATGTTAGATATAGGCCTATTGTGAAATAGCCGTAGATTGCTGCAGGCTAAAATATTCTAAAATTAGCATACTGGCTTCAACTCAACTAGCCAGAAAGAACGCCAGATTGTTGAAGAAGACAAATGAACCACATTGCGGTTAGATTGGCGAATTTAAAGGATCCCCAAGGGCGTTTGGCCCGATGGGCCCTAAAACGTCAGCAGTTTGACTTTAAAATTGTTCATCGTAACGGAGCGTTAAATCACGTCCCTGAACCAAATCAAACTATGATGGTCAGTGACTACCGTGAAGCGATAACCCTGTAAATAAGGACGAAGCTTTTCCAAAGCAAACAGAACCGCTAAACACTCCTTTTCAGTTACCGAATAGTTTCGCTCAGCCGCAGTTAAGGTCCGGCTGACATATGCGATAACTTTCTCTTGTTCCTGCGGGTACTGCACTAGTACTCCTCCCAGACCAAAATCCAAAGCATCGGTGTGCACTTCAAAAGGTAGTACAAAGTCTGGACAAGCCAAAATCGGTGGGCTAATTAGTAAGGACTTTAAATAGCAAAATGTGCGTTCTTGAGGTTCACCCCAAAACCAACGCGTTTTCTTCTTAAGCAAATCCGCTAGAGAGCGGATAACGGTGGAATAACTGGGAATAAATCGACGATACCATCCGACCATGCCCCAAAACCACCTCAACTCTTTAAGGTTCTTGGGTGTGGGATAATCGCCTATCGCGCGGACTTTCTCAGGATCCACCTGAAGCCCCTTTCAGTTAATTACATGCCCCAAGTATTGCAACTCAGGGACGCAAAAATTACACTTATCTAAATTCAAACGTAACCCAGCACTAAGAAGGCGGTCAAACACCTTGCCCAAGACTTCCAAGTGTTTCGTTTGGGTCTCACTGATCACAATAATATCATTAAGGTAGCAGAAACAATATGGTTCTATATCAAAGCCCAGAACAGTGTCCATAAGCCGCTGAAAAGTGGCTGGGCCATTGTAAAGGCCAAATGCCATTACAGTAAATTGAAATAAACCTCGACCGGATATAGTGAAAGCAGTATTTTCCTTGCTTCCTGCCTCTAAAGGAACTTGCCAATATCCCGCCTGTAAATCTAAAGTGGTGATATAATTCGCGTTCCGAAGCTTACTCAAAATAGCCGACACGAAAGGCAGGGCATAAGCATCCTTACGGGACACCATATTTACCCTTCGAAAATCTATACAAAAACGTTGTGTACCGTCCTTTTTCTTTACCAGAAGCACTGGGCTAGACCATGCACTGGTGGACGATTCAATAACACCTTCTTCTAGCATGCGGTGGACTTCAATGTCTATCTGCTGCTGTACCACAGGCGACACAGGATAGTAGCGCTGCTTAATTGGGCGAGTATCCCCTGTATCAATAATATGTTCCACTACCATCGTACACCCAGGCGCAGTTGCCATTCGAAGTAGTCTCACCTCTTCAGCTACCTGAAGGGCAGACAAACTCGCGTATGGTGGGACGACCACCCGCGGTTGGAACAACAACGGATACCCAACTCGGGGTTCCTCACTCAAGCTCCATATGGACCCTCCAAAATCCAAAATGACTTTATATTGGTACTATATGTCCGCCCCTAGTACCATTGAATAATCCACTTGGGGAATAAATAGGAAGGACGCTTCAACTGTCTTAATCCCCAAGGAAAAGGTAATAGTGACTTGTCCGACTACTTTAACAGTATCGTTATTGGCAAAGGCGTAATAGGGACCCGCATCCCTGTTAACAAGGCCAACCCTGGTGTTCCAATGATGGAATGGGTCGCACCGGTGTCAATTAAGCCTAAGATAGACTGTCCATTAACATAACTCTGTATAATGGGACGCCTACAGTGGTCCACTTCCGGAATCAACAATTGCACCACAGCTTTAGGAGTCGGAATTGAATCTCCAACTGAGTCCAGCGACCGACGTACCGCAGGGCTCTGTCTCAGTTTTCCGATTTCTTTCTTAATTCCAACCAAAGTACATTTGTGACAAGTATCAATCCATTGGCCCTTTTCGCCACACCGGATACAAAATAAAGTTAACGCTTTTTGGCATTGACGGAAGTCATGACAACTCATAGAACAATTAAAGCAATAATGGCTGGTAGATGCTACCTGTGACAATATGTCAGACACATTCCCATCTTGACTATTCCTAGAAGTCGGTTTTTTAACCGCTAATGTTCGCGTCGACCCAGTCGAACAACGAGGACAAGTGCGAACAATAAAATTCGCTAATCCACAACTATAACAATACAGGCCACACTGGAACCGCTTACTATTAATTTTCCTATTGTCAGCACCCGCAGTGACAACGGAAAGTTTCGGTACAGAACGCCGTTCTAGTCCTCCACATCGCTTATCCAGCCTACCTGGACCCCGATACGCCAAATCGGCAGCATACGTATCGTTCACCACCGGTGGTGGTTGATAAGTATTCTCTTCATAGCACCATTGTTCGTATTGCCGCCCAAAGCGAAGCAATCCTGTTAATGTGGCAACCCTCTTGTGCAACAAGGTACGCTTATATTCCGGGTGCAAAATATGTGATGATGATGATGATGTAGGGTTTTACGGCGCGTCGACACCTTAAGGGTCATTTGCGCCGGGGAGGTTCAAATTAGCAATAACCCTTTTCAAACGTTCCTCTTCAGACATCGGTACCTCTAACCGATCAATCAAATTTAACATTGATGCCACATAGTCATTTATAGATTCACCCGGGGCTTGTGTTCTCTTAAGAATGTCATATAAAAGTCGTTCGCCATAATTGACTGGTGTATAGGCTTCACGTAATGCGTTTACTACTTCGGACCAATCGGAGTTTCGGGCCCTATGGGCACGGTACCAAATTTTAGCTTTTCCTTTAAACAGCTCCGAACAAGCGGAAAAAATCTCAGCTTCGGACACGCCTCTAGCCGTGCGTAAGTCATTAACCTCCAATAAAAAGGAAATAACGTCCTCATCGGGCTCACCCCCAAACGTACAATCCCATTTATACAAATTACTATACGTGGCAGTAGCCATGATTGCATTACCTGTCCCACTAGAAGGGAGACCGGGTGAAGTTCCAGATTGTGGAGAGGAAAAAAACAATCCACGAACAACAGAACTCTACTCTAACAATACGGCGTCTCTAAGCTTACGCCTCAAGCATTTCGTGCTACCACTAGGAGAATAACCTCTATTCACCAGCTCTTGAATAAGCTCTGGTCTATCCATACGAGCTATATTCATGCTACCCAGATGCGACTGCCAAGCGTTCTTGCTATGCAACCTTATCACAAGAAGCTACCTTTATGACCCCCTTTTACGTTAACAATTAAGCTAACAATTACTGAATGAACAGAAAAACTTTTGGTTACTTTCCCTGAACGTTGACTTAAAATGTACGGAACCCACAGACGGTTACAAAAGGTTAAAAACAAATATTTACTACTCCCCTTATTTATTAACAAAACACGGACCGGGTTGTCCCCTCGGACCAACGAGACCCAGTATCCGCTCAGGAGCACTACTGCGAGACGCAACCGTAGCGTGCCCGAGCGGGGATGACCATCTGAAAAAAAAGTTAATTGAAAAAGGTTCCCCCCTATGGTAATGCCGTCAACGGTTCAAAGGAAAAAAATCATTGACCGTAGCTCAACACAGATAAAACGGAAGACAATTTATACCTTGACCATCACTGTTACCAACCTCAATGCCAGTCACCACAATATGTGAGTTACTTGCCCTACTTTAACAAATGAAAGCAGGCTCACCCTCTGCTCGTTATGTACTCAGTACCATTGCTGCAACCATAACACATTTGAGACACCAAATAGTTAGAAATGGACATACAGGAAAAACCTAATAATGACCCAAAATGAGTCATATTAATACTCAAGGCTCCACATTATAGGGTGCCAATTTCTGCAACGGGAATTGGACACAGGCTCCAATGTTGGAGCGCCAATTCCCTGCAATGGCCCACACTCGGCACGCAACGAGCGTGTTGGCACCACAACAAAAACTTAGACATACTTACAAAAAAAAAATCGCAGAAAAAAAAATAATAACTGCGGTTGCGAGTAAAGCTGGACAACCACGTCCGTACCGTGTTTATGACTGGCTTGGATGTCTAAGGCCTCGGCTAGCCACACAGTCCGCGTGGGCCGTGGGTCAAGCGACCAAGAGTGCCTAGCACAAGCCAGTGATAAACACAGACAAGAAATCATATAGAAATTCACAAAAAAATATAGAAAAAGATAGGGCGCCAGGATGTTTTAGTTAAGCCGGCGAACATCCAAACGCCCAAATACTAATCTCAAAATACTATTAACCAGTATGTACTGTCACGAACTATAAACANTTTTAGCTCAAAATCGGAGAAAATTAAATAGTGGGGGAGTGGTTTAGGATAGCGACCACTCGCATCTAACCTTTCCTCTCTTCGACAGTACATGCACTTAAGGTGCTCGCCATACTCCCTGTAGTTGGAAGTAACCCTAAGAGCGGAATTTACCGAGAGGCGGCAAAAATAAAGCTCCAAGATAAATAGGTAACAAAATCACAACCTTGAGCAAAACAGTTCGTCAACAAAAGGAACAGGAAAAGAGTAGAACGAAAAAAGTATAAATATTTTCACACA
>KZ873558.1:56658-68138 GCA_003456935.1 Machilis hrabei
TCAATATATATAGTGAGTGTTATTGCAATATGTTCGTGAAAATAGCTGTTATGTGTATGTTAATAGTAATGTTATCTAACAAGAATTTTTGTAATCATTTTTGATGTTGATGACCAAAAATTTACCAGCGTTTGAATTGTTTTGGAAGTTTGTTAGATACCTGTGGCNGGAATAAAAATAGTAGTGATTTAAGTAGACTGAGTCTTTAATAGCAATAACTAAACTCAGCATGACTATCTTATTTTCTGTATTTCAGTACTGATGGGGAAATTAAACCAGAATGTCCTGATAACCTGATTTTAGGATCAATGTTTTGTGCATATTTATTTTTCCATTCCTTGTGCAAGACCTACAAAACAAAAATTATCATTGAGAAGCTGAATAATGAAAGTGAGGATGATTTAATTGTATCTTTTAATATCTCTTGATTAACTTGATATGCTTTCAGGGCTGTCATTTGCACTATGTTTGCTTTAATGTCTTATTTAATTTTGCACAGGTGCTTCTCGATTTAGCACGGATGATATTTGAAGAGCAGAGCACAATTGAGCACATGGTTTATCGTATCCTCACGCACACACAGTCTCTCATTCAGTGCCACAGGGTGCAGGTGGGTGCATGTATTTATTTGATCTGAAATGTTTGCATTATGTTGCTAAAGTTCTTGATTAATAATCTAAAGTCCTTACTGATGTGGTTGTCAAGGTAAAGGAAACTCTTATTAAAATTTGCTGCATGGTATGTGCTCTAATATGCTATGGTAAAAACCTCTACTGTTGCAGGGTTATTGGCTAGATAGTTTATATTTTGATAGCAAAACAGGTTTATTATTGCTATGAATTTTAAAAAGACTTGATGCACAAGGCACACGTGACATGCACTATACCAACCAACACTGCCAAATAAGATTGCAAGGCCAATTTGTTTTTGACAGGTTATCCAAATTTTATTCGTATAATATCTGTCGAAGATGGGCTAAGCCATTGCTGCATGCACGATCATAAAAGTGCAAATAATTAAAGATGTTAAGCGTAAAGTGTATAGCTGTAAAAGGGCGGACTTGGCAGGGATATGTCTGAAAATTTAGAACTCTTTAAAACAATAGTGTAGATATGGATTCTATGTGGAGTAAGTTTACTTCTCTCCTGTGGCATTCTCTAAACACGTTCGTATCTTCTCGCGAGTTAGGTTCAATTAAAACACCATGTTGTTCTAGGGATATTAAGACAACAATGAGTAAACAGCAAAAATTAAGAAACAAGTTAAGAAAAGAAAGCAGTCCACACACAGCCGAAATATTTAGGGCGGCTCGTATTAGCACTAAAAAGGGCAGATTTACTAAACTTTCAATACAGCTCGGTGTTTACAAATGAGAATGTGAATAATGTACCTAATTTTGTTTTCGAAAACATCAAGGACATGCCAGAGGTGTTAATCACCAATGAAGGGATACTTAAGATTTTAAAGTTGGTTGAACCAAATAAAGCCCCAGGGCCTGACTGTATTCCATCCTGTGTTTACTCTCTTTTTAGCTGAACATCTAGGACCATTTGTTACAATTCTTTTCTTTAGAAATATTCCAAATGACTGGCAGAATGCAAACGTTGTTCCGATTCACAAGGGAGGAGATAAAAAGGATTCTGCGAATAATAAACCTGTTTCTCTCACCTCTGTTTTCTGTAAGCTGCTAGAGCACATTATTGGCAGCACTATAATGAAACATTTAAATGCCCAGGGGCTATTATTCAGGAAAAAACACGATTCTGTAAGGGCTTATCTTGTGAAACTCCGTTACTTTTACTTGTGGAAGAACTAGCGAAAATTGAAGACAGCGGAAAACAAGTAAATGTCGTATTATTGGATTTCAGTAAAGCACTTACGGCTGTTACACAAGCTAGAGGCTTATAAAATACATATTTCAATTCTTAACTGGTTAAGGTCCTTCCACTTATAATCGATCACAGAGTATAATTATTAATGGTGTAATATCTAACTCTGTCCTGGTCACGTAAAGAGTCTTCCAAGGCAGTGTTTTAGTTCCGTTGTTATTTTTGCTTTACATTAATGATCTACCTGTGAGGGTCTCCGTTAGACGATCACAGTCAGAAGTGTGGGACCATAAACTAAAAGTAACCAAGAATCTACCTGTGAACATCCGGTCCTCTATTTGATTATTTGCAGACGGTACCGTAATATACAGGGAAATAAATAGTACAGAAGATGGTGAGGAATTACAAAAGTTTGTCAACTCTGTTCAGGAGTGGTGTAATTTGTGGCAGTTGAAACTAAATCGTAAAAAGTGCTGGATTATGCATATTACAAAGCGTCTGTAGAAAATTCAGATCAACTATGAGCTCGATGGTACAACACTAGGTGTAGTCAATGAATACAAGTATTTAGTAGTATTACTGTGTGAGGATCTGTCATGGAATTTCCATGTTAACTATATAGTAGGAAAGGCATTACAAAATCTGAGGTTTTTTCAAGGAATGTTAAAGGGAAGTTCATTAAAATATTAAGCAAATCGTGACACTGCATTAGTATTACCAATATTACAATACTGTAGTTGTGTTTGGGACCCTCACCAAGTAGGTTTAATAAACTACATTGAAGGGGTACAGCATAGGGCAGCAAGGTTTGTGTTTGGTCGTTTCGATAGATAGATAGCGTATCTGAAATGTTGGAACAACTAAGTTGGGATTGGGTCTCATTGTCTGATAATCGCAGCAACAATAGGATCAAAAGGTTTAAAAATAAGATAAGGGAACTTAGATGCAGAACGGATGGTTATGTGTGGTCTTTTTTTTTTCCTCTGAAAGTTCGGGAATGGAATCTTAAATGAATTGGTGTACTGCGCCCCCCTGCCAAAGACTAGACGTTGATTGCAGGGTAAGATATCCCTGGGACATTGTATATATACCAAATTTTTAGATATTTCAAGGTGGCAAATAAAATTTATGTCCTTATCTAAATGAAAGAAAAAGTTGAAACATCGCATCATTGTGTCAAACAGAGATTGCATGTTGAAACGTACACTTGTTAGCAAGCAATTAAGTGCATCTTGTTTATCAGTTTGAATGGGGAAACTGCTATTTTTGCATGTAATTGTCAAAACAGACATGCCTGTTATACGTTATCTATGACATTTAATGGATATTTTTGTGATGACTGTAGTTATGCATTGAAAATATTTCTGGGATATTTGGATGATGATAGATTATCCTGGAGAATGTTGTGGATTATTTGTGAGACAATGTACAGTTAAGAATCAGTATTGTACAGTGCATATATACGAGTATTTGTTACATTTCAAGCCTGCTTATTTTCATTATGCTTTGAGCATTGCAAAAAAAAGTTCCCAGTTTATTACAAAAATGAATTTTTGTGTGCATAGTAAGTGCATGTTTAAGTAGCTTCATGGAAGGTTGGAATTAGAAAGGACGTATTTTATTAATTTTGTAGATGAACATCTAGTGAAACACATTAATTATGTCTTGTGTAAGTTTCCACTTACAGCTGCATAAACTTCAATTTTCTGTGGTGTTTTAAAATTTAGTAGAANACCTAGGGTGTTAAAGTGTAACATAATGGTGTACAATTATTTTGTGTAACGTGAAATTGTTTCCAGTCCACATAGTTTCCACAATTCTTCCTGTTATCCTCGGATTGTAATAGTGTTTACAGTGATTTTGTATAAACTGGCATTGACAACACTGCCTGTGCGTCGAGTGCAGAACTGCTAAGAATTTCATTCATCAGGTGGATGTCTCAACAACCCTTTAAGATTCTACCCTTGTGACACTATCTTTTTTCCCCCATCTCACAAACCTCCCCATTCACAAGGAAATACAATTATACGAGTTTAAAACTACCAAGGTTTACAGGTTTTCTGGTTGTGTTTGCATTTGATCCTAATCGTTGTAAAGTATGCTAAGCTTTCAAATATTAAATGTCACACATACAAAAAAAAAAAGGAATGAGCATTAAGTCCTTGGTCATGTGGCTATTAAAACCATTTTAATAATGAGGCTTTCCAATGCACTTCAAATGTAATTTACAATATTTTTGTAAATAGGTAACAAACACCCCTTTTAAGGAAGAAATATTTAGTAACAATTACATATTCAGTAGTCGCTGTAAAGAAATCTATTTATTTTAATTACATATCAAATTATCAATGTCGTGCTTATGTCATACACTTCCTTTCTACAGGAAACCGTTGAACCTTAAAAGACAACAAACATTTCCAGTGATGCTATTGCTGTTTCTGACACTGATTATGACAGAAATAAATGTGCTCATATGATGTCGGCTTTACCACTTAAATTATTTTTGTGTTAGTAATATTATAACGTACATATACCGTATTTGGCATTTCAGCCCCTTTTTTTACCATGAATTTAACAGTAATGTAACAGTTGCATTGAGAAGTTTTTTGTGTATGCCAATGGCCTTAACCTCTACTGAACGTAGCCTTTCCAAGCTAAAAAAAACATTAAAAACTATTTAAGATCCTTAGGGGCCGTTCAAGTATTACGTAATGCAGTTGGGGGGAGGGGAGGGGTAGTCCAGAACGTTACAGAGTGTTACATGAGGGGGAGGAGCTCAAGAGTCAAGTGACTTAACGCAGTGTTTGTGCCCAACGCACCAAGGTATCAAAATCGGGAGGACTGCACTATCAGGCCACACTTGATAAAATTAATTTGCATTGCTACCTGTAGAAGGGTGTCATTAGATATATCAGTAGCAGGGGTAGGCAAATACTTTACTATTGACATTTGTTCATTGGTTAGGTTCGGTTAAAGGGCAATTAGAAATAATATTAACAACTGGGAGTGGACTTAGAAAAAATAGGTGCGGCCTGATAGTGCAGAATACCCTCGAAATCTAGTGCTTCAACGTGAGAGTACAAAGAAAAAAAAGACTTCTAGAGGTCGCCTCCACCTTGCAGTATTGGAGGTGATATTCACCACTGCAGGTGGTAGACCTTGGAACCTTTAGTTTCCTATAAGGACGTCAAGCAGACCAGGAATGCCGTTGACATGCTCAAAGGCTCCATTAACTCCACATGCTTCTCAACAACACAGGTGCGTAAATAAAGTTATTGAGTTCGTATCAGAAACAAACATTGATTTTTTGTTGTACATTCGTCATGCAGTGCGCCTCGAATGTGATTTGCTTAAGAGGCCCTATTCCTTGTCTTGCCCAATTTCTTACGGAATTTTGTAGGCTCGTATAATTTTTCTGTGTAAGAATAAAAAGAAAGCAATTACTGGATAAAATTAATTATGTAGGGCCAGTCGGGGTCAATATGAGACAGGGAAAATCTTGGGGTGATTGTGATTACACCAATATTAAAGATAGTTGCAGTGTTGACAACCAGATAAGAAAAATACATTTAAGCGTAGAATTTATTGTAGTTTAGTCTTACCATACAAAATAGTTCTTGAAAAGTAAACAATGTAAGGAAAAAAATAATACATCACATTCCCTGTTTTTTTTACTCATAAAAAATTTGCTTTTTATTTTGAAAACTTTCAGTGTAACTCAATGACATTTCCAAACATTTTATGTTTGAAAGCATTTAAATGGCGTACATATTACAGCAACAACTGAGAAATTGTCAGTGAAAGTCAGGGGGGTGAATGTGATACAATACTTGGGGTGATTGTGATACAGAAATGTTGATGCAATGCAGAGAAAAATTAAATTTGCAACACCATATTTAAAAAAACTGGAAGATTGCCTTAATATTTGTCCACTAATTTTTCCTCCCTATTCCTTGTCTTGTCCAATTTCTCACGGAATTTTGTAGGCAAATTATTATTATTTTTTTTTTGCCAATAGAAGCGAAGGTACAATGAAAGTTCTGTTTTTCGTCTCAAATTCACCCCGACTGACCCTGTACTGTGAATAAAAAAACTAATCTTTTTACTTATTGTTTTAGCTTTAATTATTCAATTCAAAAACGTCAATTAACGGGACTGTGTGACACTGTTGGTGTCTGTGCGACGCATATTTCTAAAAATAATTGTCATGCATACCTGAAATATTTCATGAACAATTTCAGTACATAGGTAAAAATAAGTACCAACCAACTTTTTTTATCGGTAAAAGGACGAAAGATATAATACAAATTCAGTTGGTAGGTGATTTCTACGGTATAAGGTCATCTTAAGTGCCTTAATTATATATGGTTGTTCTTTCTCTTTTTACAGGGCTCGGATGCTATGTCATCCATGTCTCCAACTCTGGCGGAATCGACTCTTAGCATCGCTGGAAGAAGTAGCACTGCCGAGAAAAGAAAGATGTGAGTGATACCAGAGATGCTGAGACTTCTGATGAAGAGGCTGTGGACGACCCTGCCATCCCGTGTACAGAATCAAACACATCGCGTGTTGCAGACAGCACTATGAAGACTCTAAGCAAATCGGCTCAAGACGCCCTTGGAAAAAAAAGTTGCTATAATTGAACAGAAGATTAACATTCTTACTGAAACAAGAGATTCTGGTATAGCCAGAGAAGATGTTCATGACGAAATCAGAAAACTACGAGGACAACTTAACGCCGATCGAAAATCTCGAAAGAAAAAGAGAGACAACGCTGAACGTGCGAAAACATTTCGTGCTAAAGAAAAGCTCGAGAAAACTGAGCGTCGGAAGACCGCAAGACCTCGTTCTGGTCCAGGGCAGCCACCTTTAGTCGAATCACAACCTGCTCTCTTGGAGACCATTATCAACATTGCCACGCATGACAGCGCTGCTGACGACCGCCGTCGAACTGAGATGAAAAGGACCGCCTCACTCTGTCCGACCTACACGAAAAACTCCTGTCGATGGGATACCAAATTTCTCGAAGCGGCACGTATCTTCATCTACTCCCACGGGCTTCCAATACACAGGAGGGAAAGAGGCATGTACGCACCATGCCCGTAAAGTTAGCCAGACCGCAGGCTGAGTTGCACAGCACGCGTGAGGACGGGGAGTTCTGCACTGCAACTATCCGTTCTCTGGAATCTTTCGTATCACTTCTCGGACCACAACAAGTATTTGTTGTCTCGCAATATGACAAGGTTCGGGTCCCAGTCGGCTTACCAGCAGTGAAGAGTTAGAGCCCTCTCTTGATGCATATGGAGTACCGAGTACTTTTGCCCGACCATGATTGGGTCGTGGCAGAACGTCACAAGCTTATACCCTCTGTATACACCGGTATCAACGTGGATTCGTAAGGTTTTGGTCGCGTGGAGGCTGTTGGTTACAGCGGGCCCACCTATGTAGCCATACGTAGCAGAAAACACGCATCCTCCACTGCCAATACACATGCTTATGACTTCGAACGACTTCTAGAGCTGCCTGCATTCAAACCATGCATTATGACCGAATTGAACAACGTAAAGCCAGTGGTTGTTTTCTTTGTTGATGGCGGGCCAGATGAAAACCCACGTTATAGGAAAGTCAAAAACTTTGCGATTCAACACTTCAACAAGTACATCTAGGACGCCATCTTCATAAAGACCAACGCTCCTGGGTGGAGCGCATTCAACAGGGTGGAGCGACGCATGGCTTCCCTCAGCAAACGACTGTCAGGCATCATCTAACCACATGAATATTTCGGTTCCCATCTCGACAAAGGCATGACGGTCGATGTAGATTTGAAAAAAAAATAAAAATTTCAGCATGCTGGTGAGACGCTTGCTATTATCTGGATCGAGATGAAAATTGACAATTTCGATGTTATGGCGGAATATCCGAAACCCGGCGACAGCCTGCAGTATCCACCAGAAGTGAACATGGCGTGGTTTAGCGCTTACGTCCACAAATCTCAATATTTCCTGCAAGTGGTTAAATGCGCCGACGAATCCTGCTGTTCCCGGCCGAGGAGTGCGTTGAGGTATGTCCTACCGGATGGGTTCCTGCCGCCCCGCAGGACAGAGGGAGGTGCAAATTCTCACCTCTGCTAGTTAGACTGTCGTCCCCTCTGGAAGAGCTTCTGTGTATGCCCTACGACTTTTTTTGTCCCTCAGTACAAGCATCCCACAAAAGAGCTGCGGTATGTGCTTCATATGCCAAAGGAGAGCATGGGAAGACTGCGAATCTAGAACCTTATAAAGTTCGGCTACAGCGGATTGCTGCTCGAAGAGCAAACTAGCTGCTCTGCATTGTGCGCAGCTGTGAAACGTCGTCCGAGGATGCAGACTGGATGGAAGAAAACGAAGATGAATCTCGAGATTTAATGGTCCCAGAACCCTCCCCCTCTGCTCTTCGCACCCCAGTAATGAAGGAGTCTCAATGGCTGGTGAATCCATGGACAGAGATGGAGTATGCAAGGATGTGGTCCAAAAGGGCCAAAGTTTAATAATTTTTTAAAAATTATTTATTCTTCTTTCAAATCCAACGAATAATAATTTATTTGGTGCAAATATTGTAAGACTGATTGCAAGACTGCAATGATCCAAATTTATGCTAAGACCGCCAAAGATTAATCCAATAAAGATTAATGTGGTTTTGAGCTTTGCATGGTGTGATTTGAAAGTTTAAAATTAAGTCTCAAGTTGACTTGTTTTACATTTTTATTTTTTCAGTTATTATGCACTTTAGGTCTCCCTCGAGGTGACAGTTGAAATAAGGCTTTTCTAATGTATTTTGATCTTCTGAAGGTGACAATCATTTGTTGTTGAAGTACTTTGTTTTCAAAATATCTCAGGTTAAATATGGCACTTCGCCTCTATCGGTATATCAAAATTAATTCAGGTTAGGTAGAGTGAAGTTAATATAGCTGAGTTAGGTAAGAGTATTTTAGGTAGGGTTAGGTTAGTTTAGGAAGAGCTGGGTTAGGTTAGTTTAAGTAGGGTTAGGTTAGTTTTTAGTTTAGGTATTGTTAGGTTAGTTTAGGTATGATTAGGTTAGAAAACGCAGGAAAAGTGTTATCCTGATAGTGTTATATGCGAGATTGTGGGACATATAGAATAGGTTATGTGTGACATTTAATCTAAAATATTTTGAAAACAAGGGGTTTCCACAACAAACGGTGATCATTTTTGCATTCAGCAGATCAAAATACATAGGAAAAGTCTTATCTTAACTGTCATCTCCAGGAGGACCATACTGCATAATTACCATTATTTTTTCTTTCCTATCTGCGAACGTGACGGGAAACATTAGCAAACCGCATTTTAATTAATGCACGGCATTGTTATTGTTTATAATGAACGGCATTTTAATTAGTTTCTAGTGTTCTTCGCATTCAAGTTCTTTGTAATTGTCATCCTACAGATAAAAAGGGTCACTTAGACGTTACGTAACACCTGAGAGGGAGAGGGGGGTCAGGCAAAACGTTGCGGTGCATTGCGTGGGGGGTCAAAAATCTTCAAAAATTGCGTTATGTAATACTTGAACGGCCCCTTATTGAGTATAAAGAGCGGTTAAGAGATTTTGCAATAATGGCAGATTGCACATTTGCTTGATATGGAGGAGTTAGTGATGGTCTGTACTGCCCAAAAAGCAGTGCTTTTTAAAATCATGCCTGCAGCAATAAATATGCTTATTTATCACTTTGAATATAGACTATTATTAGACAGAACTTATTAAAAATAAAAATGTATGTGTAGCTTTATATGTTGGGGGTGGGACATGTATAGTATACAGGATGTTTAACAAAAATCTTGCCACCAGGTTGAAACAATTTTTCATCGAAGTGCAAAAAAAGAATATGGTCTCAAACGACTTGAAAAGCCATTAAATGCAAAGATCGTTTGCTACCATATTATTTTTTTGCTCTTTGATGAAAAACTTAGACATTTTTTTCAACCTGGTGGCAAGATTTTTGTGAAACANCCTGTATATACCATGGATTGGCTCAGTTACCATACCAAGTACAAACATATATTTCCCAAGATAAATGCAGGGCCCCCAAAATCAGACTTCACAGGGGGCCCCAAATTTCCTGAAGCCAGCCTTGAGTGTATGTAACCATCTGATGTGTGTATATTCTTGCACTTTATGTAGATTTGAGTATGAATTGTGTCAATCTAACTTACACTTCTTTCAGGTACTTTTAGTCCACGAAGCCGGTAAAGGAACGTTTTCCCGAGTTTTTGACTTTGAGGCTGGAGACATTGACATAGGAGATGTAGAATCAAGAACCAGGTAGGGCACAGATGTTTCACAATTAAAGTTTAGCTGCTGCATGCTTTTTCAAATTTAGCAATACTGTTAAAATAGTGATAATGTGTTTTCATTGCAGTCCTTTCGAAAACCGATTCCCCATCAACATTGGAATCACTGGCCATGTGGCTACTACAGGTGAGGTATGTAGTGGGAGATGAATTTGTCCTTTATCTCTACGTTAGTAGTAAGGATTGGTGTAAGGTCTGTAAAAAAATATGTTTTGAAGTTAAGAATTCAATGTTTTCCCATGTCGCACAACAGCATGGGTAGACACGATTTTCCAGTTTGGGTCATATATGGGCTCAAGCAGGCTCACNTGGATTGATAGTGGCGATATGGACATTGCATGAATGCAATTTGGGGCCCATATTGATGTGCAAGGGGCTGGTATCAGGCACTTATTATATTTTGTTGGTGTAAGATGTAGATATGATTATATTTTTTTACCATTTTTTTAATCTTCCTATGTATCACACACTTTTAGCTAGAAATAAAAGGAAGCATTTTATCAGTTTTTGTGCTATATTTAAGAGTTTTGACAGTTGTAGATTGCTGTGTGCTGTACCATTTTTTTCTTAACAGAATTTTCTTTATGCATATCTGTACTTCTTAGGTAGTAGAGTTTATTTTCTGTATGTTTCCTACACTGACACTTGTAATTTGAACTACATTATTTGCCGTCTAAGAAAGCAATTTTACTTTTTCACTGAATGTTTTTAATGATGCTTAGTTTGGAAATTGTGGAATTTTGTTGCGAAAGAAATTTGCAAGATCTTTAAACATGCAGGAGTTATTAGTAATTGGTTACATATAGGCAAAAATGAGAAAATCGGAAGAATAGTGGCTGGCAGTTTTTGTTTGATAGGTGACAACCCATTTCAAAATTGCTCTGATTTTTCAGTGGATAATGTTATTTCCTACATGTTTTTCCCAGAACTTCCCCACACAGCACAAGGATATATCCATAGGATATGCTATGGATATCCGTAGGATATCCGCCATCTACCAAAAGACGTCCACAGAACATCCATAGAATATCCAAAAGTCCATCCACAGGATATGAGACATGAATGGGACATGATATGGATATTGAAGCTAAATTTGAGGAAAATAAAAATTTACGCTTTTTCATTTTGATTTACGATATCGATAGGGTGCTTTCTGTGTGATTTAATTTATTATGAAAAAAAAATAAAAAAATTTGGTGCCCGAGAGATTTGAACCTGCGACAGGAGGAAGACCTTGGATTACTGAGCGAAGACTCTAACCGTTATGCTACTTTTGTTTTTTTCTTCTTTTTTTTTCTGAGCCTTG
>KZ873562.1:0-13920 GCA_003456935.1 Machilis hrabei
GGTGCGAGTGGTTGCGTAATCGGGAGTGAGAGGGAGGTTACGCAATCGCCCTCTGCGAGGAGCGAGTGGGAGGTTACGCAATCGTCCTCTGCGAGGAGCGAGTGGGAGGTTACGCAATCGCCCTCTGCGAGGAGCGAGTGGGAGGTTACGCAATCGTCCTCTGCGAGGATTTCGGAGGATTATTGAGAATTATGGAGGTGCCAGAACTGTCATTATTCCTACTACTCTCGTGTGAACCAAATGTAGTTTTGTACTAATTAAGGGATGCTCTACAACTTTTTAATTGGAAATTTTGCGCTATCTCTTTTATTTGTCGATTTAGAATTGCTAACTTCCAAATTGCGCCTCTAGAGGCGCTTCTATTGGTAGCATCGGATCGGGCGTAGTCACTTTCTTATACCGTTATATACAGTGCGTGGACAACGAATTAGGAATTTCCAAAAAGTCGTTTATTTTATAACTTTATTTCAGTTTGTATAATATATTGACAATGCTTTTACCATATTTCAATAGTTTATAAATAATGCACATATTTTCACATCACTTGAGTTAGTTACTACTTGATAGTACCACCTTTTGCTTTAACAACAGCCATAATGCGTCTTGGCATGCTGTCGATACTCCGTGCCACCATTTCAGTAATAGCCGCATCATGTTGCCATACTCGCTGCAGACGCTGTTTTAGTTCAGGAATATTAGTGCACATTGGACTACTGACCTTATTCTTCATAATATTCCATATCCCTTGTATGGGATTCAGGTCTGGGCTGTTCCCTGGCCAGTCCAACACTTTGATACCTAACTGCTGCAGATGGCTCATGACAAATTATGAAGTATGGCAGGGTGCCCCATCCTGCATGAAGATCCATAATTTTCTGGATACCACTCATTTATTTGAGGAATTAGGCAAGTATCCAGGACATGTTTGTACTGTTCTTCCTCATAGTACCCTCAACAAAATACAAGTTTACCGGGGTATTTAACAGTTTCCTTAACGTGCTCAGATAGCCACTGCTCTCCAGGAAGTCTCCACACATGCTGCTGCCAATCTTGCATAATTTCCACCGTCGACTCGTCTGAGAAGCAAACCTGCAACAAGGAAACGTATGGAGTAAAAAGTCTAAAAAAATTAGTAATTGAAATTATTTTTGGATTTTGATAAAATTTTGATAAAGCCTGCAACAGAGTGTAGTAAATGGACTGAATTAATTCATAAAGCAATAGAACAAATAAACTTACCTTTGACCAATGACTTGCAGCCCAATCTTTATGCCTCAAAGCCCAAGATAAAAACTTTTTCATCATACCTGGTGTTAACTTTGGCTTTTTTGTTGGACGGCGGGATCGTAAACCAGACTAGTGAAGTAGCCTACGAACTGTCGATGTGCTTAAATTACAACCTGCATCACTCAAGAGATCACGAATGTTCTCAACTGTAGCCTTTCGGTTAAACAAAGCAATATTCTAAAGCATTCGTTTCTGCCTTGGCGTGGTCTTTCTCAGTCCCCTACAGTTTTGCCGTTTTGTTGGTGTAACTGGTTCACCTAAGTCCACCTATCTTTTAATTCTTCCAACACTTTGTGGAGAAACATTACATTTCCTGGTTATTTCACACGATTTTAAGTTCGAACATAACCTCCGTTTCCTTTTTTTCCCTTCGACTCAAGTTTCCTCTTTTACCCATTGTTATTGTTTCGTTATTAATCACAATGGTAACACTAACTTAATACTATATTTACTTGTAAAACTCTGCTAATTGCTAAATCACCTAATTAAGTTCAACAAAGCAACTGCCTTTCTCAATATTGTGAATAAACTAAGAGACAAAACTAAACACACTCTCTCAATGACAGCACTTACACCATCTACCGGGAAAAAAACTTAGACTTCAAATACCTCTAGAGGTGGATAACTGAATTACCACCACATTCAAGTCAAAAGAAGAGCCTCACATTCATTTCCACTCAGACAAATAACCTAAGTGAGTATAAAGTTGCTAAAAAATCCTGAAATGGGACCAAAATTAAAAAATTCCTAATTCGTTGTCCACCCACGGTAAGTTGCAAAGCTGTAGCTCTCTCCGTTGGCGATTTATTCCAGGATAAAGGGACTTTCCTATGCACCCTGTATATTAGATAGTGACAAAATCGATAGGTAATGAACATCTAGTTGGAACGGAATGCCAGTGAATATATCGTTTATGAGAGAAAAGATGTCGAAGGCGTTTTGTTTTAGGAGTAAGGATGCGAAATAAGGTTGAAATGTTGGTTTCTTACTTGCAAATACCAAGGTCTATTATTGCATAGGAAGGGGTTTATCTCATGCAAACTGTATATTAAATCTCATTTGTAGCAGTACGGCATCGGTTGGCGTGTGCAATGTACAGAAGGGAAACTGAACATCACATTTCATCGCGATAAATAGTATTTTCTTCCATCCAAAAAATATACTAATTAATAAACGGCGATGCCTCCACTGTGAAATTAACATTGTTTCCATATACACTTTCCAGTGCAGTTTACGCGTATTAATGGAGTAGACTGAAAAAGGGATATGATAAAAATATGAGGAACTCAGCATGATTAAAATATTGTCAACGCTAACCTAAAAATTACCTCTAATATACGAGGCCTATCTAAAAAGTATCCGAACTTGATTTTGCCACGCAAAGTAATGTCGCTACGGCAGCGCCACTTTTCACAGTGGAGTGAGAGACCTTCATACGCATGTGTGAATTTTTGTGCCTTCGCTGAGCGCGCCACTAGCTGTGAGATAGCCATTGTGTGAGGTGGTGTAGTACCTGTTCGTCGCATTTTCGTTTTGGCTAAAATGTCGGAACGCATAGAGCAGAAAAACTGCATCAGCAAAGATTCTGCACATGCAATTTTACGGGATGACTTAGTGATGCGCAGAATGGCTGCGAAATTTGTGTCCAACATGTCCTGCGTGACGTGAAGACGGAGTTGTTTCTGTTCCTGCATTAGCAGCTAGGGCACAAATTTCGCAACCAGTCTGTGCATTTCTAAGTCATCCCGTAAAATTGCGTGTGCATAATCTTTGCTGGTCCCAACCTCGTCAGCAATTTCCCGTACTGTCAAACGACGATTTTCCATTATCAAAATTCACACCTTCTCAATCACAGCTGCACTGCGCGTTGATTGTGGCCTCCCAGAACGCTGGTCACTCTCCACAGATGCGCAGCCATTTTTGAATCGGTTGAACCACTCCTTTATTTGGATTTCCCCCATGCCGTCATCGTCAAACACCTGCCGAATCTTGCGAATTGCTTCGGCTTGGGAATCACCAAGCTTCTGACAATATTTGTTGAAGTATCTCTGCTCTACGCGTTCCGTCATTTTAGCCAAAACGAAAATGTGACGAACAGGTATTACACCACCTCACACAATGGCTACCTCACCAATGGCTAGTGTCACGCTCAGCGAAGGTACAAAAGTTCACACATGCGGATGAAGGTCTCCCACTCCACTGTGAAAAGTAGCGCTGCCGTAATGACATTACTTTGCGTCGCAAAATTCAAGGTCGGATACTTTTTAGACAGGCCTCGTATATAGCTGATTGTGAGTGAGTGACTGACTGACGCTAATTCTAACCATGCTGCAGAAGAGTTAGAGAAAAATATTAAATGCAAAAGTTGTTCAGCTTGGTATGAAACCCAGAAAAAAAATTGAAAAATTCGCCATTTTTTTGTCACGTGACATCACCATATCTTCCAAACAGTGCGTTGTGTGGGAAAAATTCATATCACAAAAAATGTGTATTTTGGCCCAAAACATCTCAGTCACTATTTCAAATTTAAAATTTCCGCCCTTTTGGAATTTCGTTGCTATGGAAACCGTACGTACTGTCTTTCAGCGTGCCTCGACTCCTTCATGTTTGTTGTTGTTAAGCCGATTGTCATTGTTTAATTTCGTTTTCTGTTTACATTGTTTTCTGTTTAAACTCACACCCAAACTTCACGTTAATAAAGTGAAGGTTAGACGAACCTATTTTGATATATTAAACTTCAAATTAATTTTAGCCGCTTTCCTTATACAATTACAGGTAGAGTTTAATTTTAAAAAAAGAAGAAAGTTAATGACATCTGCAAAATGTTACAGTATAGCCTATATTGAAATCTGAAATTTTGCTACTCGAAAGCCGAGTAATTGAAGCCGCCATAGGCGGTGCAAAATTGCTCGTACGTAATAATACTGGTGAATGTTATAAATCTTTATTGATTAGTGAAATCACTCAGTTTTACACTTGTCAAAATCTGGTGAAATCCCAATAACGTTGCAAGTAATAAGCAAAACTTTGTTGTCACCTTAGTTACAACATGTGACTTACTTGAGACCAATAGTCATTTCGTCTATAGTAGAACTATAATGAGGAACAGCTTCATCACTGGCTACCCATCTTCCCATGACGAATTCCAAACGACCTTCATCAACAAGTCTTTTTAACTCATCCTAGAAGTGGGGTTGTGGGTCGGTGGCCAATGTTGCCAGATTGTGCATACTTTCTCTTTGAGTGCCTATACTTTCTTATTGATGGCAGTGGTGTGTACGTGTGTTGTGAAGGAGATGTGGCAATGTCGCATTGGTTGGAGGCGACAAAGGATGCCGACATTCCATTGTACATAGTTCTGGAAAGGTCTATTTCGAAACTAATTGTGTTAATGTATATTTTGAGGTGTCTAGTCTGCAACGGTCTTAATGTTAATTGAGTTTATTTTTTTTGTATGTGTGTGATTCTGTTAAGGTGGACTTCTAATGTAAGATTTGAGGTTCGAACCTCTCATTTTGGAATATCAAGTGTTACCTTTCTGTTGGTCGACAAATAGTAGTCTACAAGTATATTTCAGAGTGTCGAACCCAAGCTATTTTATTTTTTTTTTCACACAAAATACGACACACAGTACACTTGTTCTCAGATGCATAGACCTTTCAGAGGATCGAACCCAAAATATTTTTTTCACATAAAAATACGAGACCCCATTACACTTTTTCTGAGATGCATAGACCTTTCAGAGTGGAGAAAGCCAAGATAATATAAGTTTTTCACCATTAAATGTTATACGCTTCTCTTTTGGATGTGACTGAACTGAGCCAGACATTTTGTCTGTGCTAAAAATTGTTTGAAGTATTTTAGGATGTTGGTGACCTTGTTTTTATTTGAGTTTGTTCAACCGATTTTAGAATATGAAGTTATAGCTTTGTTTTGCTTAAGCATGTGAGTGCATATAATATTCAGAGTCTCGAACCCAAGAGTTTCACATGCATCATCACAAATTCGAACCTGGTAAAAATAATTTTTTCACCTAAGTACACTACTCTTTTCCGAGATTAGGCCCCCAGGTAAAATAATATTCTTGTGCATAACAGATACAGCATTTACAAAAGTACAATGGTGTTTTACGTCCCGTCGAAATACAGTGGGTCATTAGGAAAAATGTTTATAGTAATAAATGAACCTCAATTTAATTCGTTTAATAACATATATCAGACACCGCAAACATTCGTTTCAGAGCTTCGAACCTAGGATATTTTCATTTTGTTTCATTTAGTTATTAGAAACCGTACACTTGCCGACTCTGGTAAAATTTGATTTTTGAGATGCATCGTCATAGATTTGACCCAAGATATTTTAAAATGTTTACTTTCAGTTATTGCATCAAGTACATTTAACGTGGTTCCACAGTTATGAAATCTTAGGTCTAATGGAGATCACAACCGCGTCGTAATGACGCTTCGGGATAATTGAAGTTTGAAATTTTGCCATTCACTTGACATATAGCCAGAAGTGGTTTCTTTTACATTTAACATATCATTTTTACGTAAGTATATTTCTGAGATTCGATTATCGAGAGTTGAACCCCGGTAAACAAACACTTTTCAAGTGCATCAACCTTGTGTGTTGATATACATAGAATCTTTCAGAGAGCCCACCTTGGTAAAAATATTTTTTTTCAGCTGCGTAGGACATAGCAATTACAAAAGTACAATAATGTTTTATGTCCCGTTGAAACATAACAGGTCATTAAGGACGATGTTTGTAGTAATTAACGAAGTTGAACTTAATGCTTTGAACAACACATATTAGAAAGCGCAAAACATAAATGGAGGAAAGACTTATCTTACAAAGAAGCGTACTGGTCTTCCAAAGCCGTGTTGTTACCGATCACGAAGGAACTAGCCTTTTGCGATTGTGTCTGTTGTGTATGCGTATAACGACAGTCACCGAAAACTATTCTTGCAGCATTGAAATGTTTATCTTCAATTTGAATCTCATATGTATTCGAGTAGATATTACGTAATAAGAATCCAAAGAGTTATGTTTAACGCCTGGATTATATTTGAAATTGATGCCATGAACTTTTATGCACTAATAACTTAAGTCGCTAATGAGGTTAAGCGTGTTATTTTTTAAATTTGTTTTATTTTTGATATATTTTTAAATTGGAGTCGCGAAATGAATTCGCTAGATACTTACCGATATTGAATCTTTTTATATTTTTTTCCGTATGTTAAATTTTAGTCTTAATATTTTTATTCCTTACAGAATTAGATACATGGGAAGCATACAGTTGTATTACCGCTATAATTCAGAGTTTGAATTCATGTATTGTAAGAAATTACCTTTTTGTTACTATGAGAGTTACGAAGTATGTTAAACTTTAAAAATTACCTATTTCACATGATTCTTTTGCCAGTCTTAAGTCCGTAACAATCTGGCTTCTAATGACGGACAGACAACTTAAAATTGGTTTTATGTAAACAACATGTTGATTCCCATTTGCGTTATAACTACGCTTTTCACACAAGAATACGTACTCGATGAAAATATTTCAGAGACGGAAAAAATAATTAAATTGACCCAACCAACAGGTATTGATAGATGTGTAAACACCAGACATTTTCAAGGAGAAATTACCATGAGTCGATAACTTGTATGTAATTACGATTAACTATGCATTAAAAGAAACAAACAAACAAATCCTCCGATAATAAACTGCGCTGATTAAAATGCAGCATTAAGGTATCGCGCTTATTCTTTCGCCCCAAGATTTGAATGAAACTCATAGTATAAAAATAGATTCGGGAATGTTTTTGACGTATTAAGCAGAACTGAATAATCAGAACGAGACTATTAATAATTATTACGTTTTTAATTTAGCGCGTCTATATCGATAGCCTAAGAATATATGTGCAGCTAAATATTGGCGAAGTGCAGCACTTGTTGATATGACGTAAAAAAGAAATGGTTCTTACTGTAGATATTCACAAAACCGTGGGGGTCGAAATGTTTGGTTCAAGAGTGAATTGATTTATCATAAATGTCAAACGCAATGTTGGGTTGATTTGGTAAGAAATACGTAATTATCTAAATGGTGCACGAGTTTCATAAATTAGTACGCTCTTAATTTATTGTAACACTATACGTGTCCATTAAATATCGCGATATACAATGTATTGTTAAAAGGAAGAAAATGTTGTTGTTGTTGTTTAAAGGGGAAACCAAAGTTGTAGAATAATATATATATTTTAGCCAGTAATATGCGTTTAGCAGAAGTATTATTAAAACTCCGCGTCGTAATGACGCTTCTCGGGAAAATATGTATGAATATAAACGATCATGTATTGTTCTGACAAAGTTGTATTTACAATATTTCACCAACGTCCTAGTATTGTCGACAGAAAAAAAATAGTGATAAATGTTAATTTTTGCTAGCGATTTTAGCTGCGTGCGGTTTATAGTCCCAATGAATTGATTGCGCTGGTCTAGTGGAGATCTGATTAACTCCGTAATGATTCTTCAGGATGAGTAAATTTACCATTCATAACCAATGGTGCGTTATTTTACGTCGAATACTTAAGAAAGGTATATCCACTTTCAGTATCGGTCCATAAAGAAAGGGAGTATTACAGCAGAGCCAAACCTAAGATCTGACTTTTTTATCATATCGTGTTTCTAGAACATATTGTGATATTAATTTTTCACCTAACTCGTAAGCAATGTCACATAGCTATCTTAATTGCCACTCTTCAGTGGTGACGCAAGCAGAATCCTAGTAGCTAGGATATCCACCCTTCAGTGAAAAAAATATGTGTCAAGAGGGTGTGGGTTTGAATCCTGCGTAAGTCATGGATATTTTTGATTTCCATTCATTCTTATTAATCACAACTAACATTGTCCTTAAATGTTTACAATTAATCTTTCAGTTTCCAAAATAACTAATTAACATTGCACTATGAATGTTTTGAAAACATAACACTCAATTGATACATAGCCGATGGTTGGTTCTTTTTCCTTGAATATTTATCGTAAAGACTCCATTTTAACAGCCCTTAGATAATACAAGTTTGAGTTTACATTAATTAGTGTTGTTTATGCATTTATTGTAACTGATGTGCTCCTTTAATTATATTAAAAGTTTGCATTACTTAGTTCTTTTCAAAAGTAAAAGTAACTGTTGTTGTTGTCAATGTATGATAATAAATTTAATTGTTGCTATAGTCAGCTCTGTTTTCTAAAGTAATTGTAACTGTTGCTGTTGGTTTAAGACCATAATATTTTACAAGTTACACTACTCAGCATTTTTTCTGTATTGACTATAATTAATGTTTGTTTTTCCTTATTAAGAGTGAAACATTTCATGCACTGCTATTTTATTAGCAAAGTTAATTCGTGCCGAATAGTATAAAGTTTAAAAACAATTGTACATTTTAATAGAGCTTGCATTTGATTTTAAAGCATGTATTTATACAACTGTAACATAAGTTTCCACGAAGTTCTCAATACTGCAGCGGGATTGTTACGAAAACATGTACGGGACACATAGTCTGTGGTTGTTTCTTTTACAGTTAACACTTAGCAAAACGACTGCACCNTGATTGTTATGAAAAATATTCACGGGACACATAGCCTGTGGTTTCTTCTTATACAAAGAACACTTAGCTAAACGACTGCACAGTGACTGTTATGAAAAATATTCACAGGACACATAGCCTGAGGTTGCTTGTTGTACAAAGAATACTTAGCTAAACGACTGCAGTTTTAATGTCAATCATGTAACATACTTATAACTTAGTGTGTATTGCTTCACATAATGCAAGAATATGTTTATGCTGAGTGCAATACCATTCAGAATATTTAAAGTATTGTCAAACATTTATTGCGAGTTAATTTTCTGTACACATCAATATTTAAAAGTTCACAGTGAAAGGTTTTTGCCCACTAAGGCTTTGAACATTTCACAGTGTGATAGTTTACAATACAAAATTTCTCCACAGGATAATTTTTTGTATTCAAACTGAATTTATCCCACACAGCGTTTTCTTACTTACCTTGGGAATTGTGACGAATAGTTGAAAGTACGGGGCATTGCACGAAAACATAACAAACGAATTTAGCATCGAGAACTAAGCTTTCTACGCATGCGCGGTAACATGTTAAGTAATCTAGTAAGCTTTCCATTCCAATGACACTTCGTGTAAATCATATAAGGTTACAAATATTAAATTATAATTAAAATGTTTGTGTAAATTTTATATGTGCTGATAAAAAAAAGTACCAATCTGTTTTCGACTAAAGATTTTAAAATGTGTTATTGCAAAACCAAAATTTGTATTTGCGTTTTCGTAATTAACTGTCGGTGTAGTTCAGTATAAAAGTGTTACGACTATACGAAGGTATAATTTGATAAGGTCATGCACTGAAAATACAATTAATCAGATTCAAGTATTTACGACTAATAATATAGACTGATTAACACTGAAACTAATATGTTTCTTTCAGATAGCTTTGTCTAAGTTGTACAAACACTAAACAAGAAGACTATGAAGCCATAGGTTTTGAATGATAACATTCTGATACGAGTTTCGCTAAAAATATTACATAGTCTTTTGAAAAGACAAAAAAATTTAACCAAACTACTAACAGTTTCTGAAATACCATGTGGGTCATTCCATATCAAGTGGTCTAGAAAATAATTAAATGGTTGCTTGGCCATTTTAAAAAAAAATTGATTTTTTTTGCAAACACCTTAACATGTTGGGAGTTCAAAATGGTCATTATTTTATTTTTATTGCTTTTTGTTTCGCGTGGCAGCCATGTTTGTTTTACAGAGTGGAGCAATTTTTGCAATTTAAAGGGTTTGTGGGCAGCCATGTTTGTTTTACAGAGAGGAGCAATTTTTGCAATTTAAAGGGTTTGTCGGAATTATGATGGGCGTTAAATCCCCACTTTTGTAACAACTGTTTTGTTTATAGTGTGTTTAGAGTTGAACTCCGGGACAAACCCAAGTGTCTAAGAATTACAGTACTTGGTTTTGTTTTGGAACAGTATACAGGACGCAGGAGTCATACAGTTATACTCTAGAACTAAACCGAAAGGTTCAAGGTTCGTTTCGTTTCGTTCTGAAACTAAAATAAACAGGGCTGTCAATTGAATCTAAACTGAACGCAGATATCGCTAATCAGAACTATTTTGTNCGTTACAAAACAAAACTGAACGATGGCTTATTGTGTTCATACGTCCCAGAACGAATAATATGATGGTTTTAATGATTCAATATCTTTCCGGTACGGAACTTAATGATCCTAAACATGTTCTTTTAGTTCCGGAACATAACTAAATCCTCTTGAACGTTGTATTTTAGTCCCGGAACGAAACGAAATGTTCCTGGACATTTTATTTTAGTTCCGGAACGAAACGAAATGTTTCTGAAAATGTTATTTTAGTTCCGGAACGAAACTTAACGCTCCCGAACATTGTATTTTAGTTTCGTTCCGNAACTAAAAGNTCCTGAAGGTTTTATTTTAGTTCCAGAAAGAAACGAAATGAACCTTGAACAATTAGGTTTAGTTCTAGAGAAAAACAGTATGACTCCTGTGTCCTGTATACTGTTCCAAAACANAACCAAGTACTGTAATTCTTAGACACTTGGGTTTGTTCCGGAGTTCAACTCTAATCACACCATAAACAAAACAATATGTTTGGAATTCAAGCGAAAAAAGATGTATCACCTGTTGTTTCAAAACCATAAAGCATGTCATCCAGTTTATAGCCACAACAAATCCATTCATATCTGACTTGTGTTTTTAAATGAAGTATATACACAGAAACATTTAAATTCGAAGAGAGTAACAGACATGGAGGAAAAGTGTTTGTGTGTTTGTATGTAAGTGAAGGGGATTTGAAGAAGGTTTGTTTGTGTTCGAGTGTCTTTGAGGGAGGGTGAGGGTGTTTTGGTGTATGTGTGTGTGTGTGCGGGTGTGCGTGTGCGTGCGGGTGTGCTGCGTGTGTGCTGCGTGTGTGCTGCGTGTGTGCTGCGTGTGTGTGTGTACGTAAGGGTGTGTGAGAGGGCGATTCATTGATTGATGGATTCATTCATTCATTCATTGATTTACTGATTAAGTGATTGATTGACTGAATATAATTTCTATAGAACCTTGGCATTGATATTGTGTCGAAAATTTACAGCCCCATACAAAAATTAGTTTACGAAAGAAAATTGATTCAAAAACACAGGCACACAGGGAGACACCAGTCGATCAACTCTTGAAGTAATCTAGATTTGTTACTTATTCGCTTGGCTGAATGGTTACGGTGCTCTACTTCCACATAGTGGGTCCGGGTTCAAGTCCCCTGTAGTGCACCGTTTTATTCTGATTTGTCGTGTTCCTTCTCGAATTTTCGAGAATAATCTAACACCGGATATCATACATTTACAGTAGTTTCCGTCGAAATGTCTGGAAGCTTCTTCCGAGGTTATAAAAGGAGAGGTTTCGTCTAGTTAGTTATAACATCAAAACACGTGTACGAGTACACATCATGAGCTATGCTAAAGAAAAGACTTAGCTGGGAAGACCTGCATATAACTTCATTCGCACGTATTTTGAGTGGCTGCCTGAAGTGAAGAAGTCAAAATGCTACATTGGCAACTGCGGAATATTTGAAATGGTGAGTAAAAACGTGCCTCTATTTACAGTAGACTCATACAGTATATCATTTAGTCGTTTTAACTTCTTATTACTTTGTTGTGAAGCCCATTTTAGACAGTGTGCCATATGNTCCGAAAGTTTTAAACTGAATACGATTTCGTGGCAGTTAGATAGTTATATTCTGAAAACATTTATATTCATTCAACCTTAGTCTAGAAATAGCGACAGAAACCAAGCTAATAAGGACAACCTCCCGTTCTGACCTCTCGGATTTCGTTTAAATTTTGCAGGGATATTGTCAATTCTCGTTTTGGAGAGNCACTATTGAAACAATGGCATTCTGTAGGGTCCCGGCTTATCCGTCCGGAGCCGTTCTTTAGGGAAAACTGAAGCCTCTCGAAGCACAGATGGCACGCGCCAAGCGATGAGCCGTGGCAAGGCGCATTACGATATTTGGATAATTTGAACGAGTGAACGCGCAACGTTTGAATTCAATGCGTTTGACAGATAACTGTTTAGGGAGCACCCTCGATTTTGAACGGTGATTTTTGGTTCACTGGGAGCCAAGCTGTGGTGATTTCAATATGTCCATGTATTTCTACGCAAGCGCNTCCAAATACATTTATTAGGTTTTATTTTAAAGAAGAAAATTCATGTTGTGGGAGGAAAAAGTGAATCCAACATCCTTCATGACCATATCTAATACCAAACAGAAAACTGAAGTACAAATTTAAACTACAAAATCTGCATTGACAAAACGGAATAACAATATACGGACAGAAACTACACTGCAATGTTTCGATGCGTGCAATATAAACGCTCCTTGTTTTAAAAGCGTGGAAGATGCCCAAAGTAATTTGTTTAAAGGTTGTGTGGACTATCAAATAATAATATACTGTAGGAATTGTAATGTGTGTATAATTGTAAGGACTATATTACGTACAAAAAGTATAGAATTTTGAAGAGCTTGCATATAAATACACGGACATATTAAAATCGATATAGCCTGACTCCCACTGAACCAAAAATTACAGTTCAAAATCTAGGGAATCCTCTGAACAGTTCTCTTTCAAACGCATTGAATTAATTCGCGTGTTTATCCCTTCAATGTTTACCCAATTTTCCAAGTATTGCAAGTCGCCTTGCGGCGGCTCATCGCTTAGCGTAGGCCTGTGAAAAGCGTGCCACTCGTGGCTGTGGCGCCACAGCTTTCCACGAGACTCGGCGGTGGCAGACCTCAACTCTCCACAACCCTCGAAACCACTCCTGCCCGCAGCGTCCCCCATCATCTGACTGGTAGCGCGTTAGATCACTAGTTCATAGGTTGCCGGTTCTTACACTGGCAGTCCTCCATTTTTTTGTTGGCCTAGCAATTTTTTTAAATAAAAATATAAACAAAAAACAACATGTGCACCAAACTGGTTCACTCGCACCTGCGAGAAGTAATGATTGAAATCTGTTAAGACTTAGTGAACATGCTCATTCATAACGTGTTCTTCTATACGTCATAAAAGAGTACGTAGATTCTATGTACAAACCCGTTTTTTTTAAACATAGGTTTAAATCACTAATTTTGTTAGGTGCAGGTAAAACTGGTCGGTGCATACCTCTTTTTGTGTATATATTTCTTTACAAAAATGCTAGGCAGAAAAAGATTAAAAATTGATAGCATGCCGGGGAACGAACCGGCATCCTCTGAGTTCAAGATGTAACACCCTACCGTATGAGCCACACATTCGTCTGCCACAAGCGTGTCGTTTTCCCTCTCCCAACTACCTCATACCGCGCACTCAAGGCCGTGGCACAGCGTGGCACCTAGCTGCGCCCGTTGCAAATCTCCTGCTCATGCCTGGCTTAGCGCGTGCTATCCATGCTTCGGGAGGTCAGTTTTCTCAGAAGGATGGTTCGGCACGGTTAGGCCGGGACCCAACACAATACCATATTGTTTCGGTAGTAGGTCTCCAAAACAAGTATT
>KZ873563.1:26555-38543 GCA_003456935.1 Machilis hrabei
TACATGTTCAGGAGAAAGTATTGAAATAAATAACACCAAAAGCATGTGTATGCCTACATTAATGTGTACTTTTTGACGATATTTAATTATAGGTTTGTTTTAATCAGTTACATAAGTGTTCTTTGTCAGCCTCTTTGGCATAGTGGTCCTAGATGACAGTCACTGTGCCCAGAGGTTTAAGCCCCCAGGTAAAGTGTTTTTAATATTTGGTGATGCAAAGCCTCATCTTGATGCAAATATTGTAACAGTAGCTGACAAGCATGATATTGCATTATTGTGCATCCCTAGTAACTGCACACATGGATAATTTCGTTCATTTGAATATCACTGGGACGATCAGCTTCAACGTTTCTGGGGAGTCCAGCCGAATCAAAAATTAACCCAATCTACTTTTGGTATTGTGTTTTCGAAAGTTTGGCCAAAAGCCACCACACCTTCGAATGTTATGGCGGGTTTTCATGCTACAGGAATCTACCCGTTTGATCCATCTGTTATTCCTGAGAAAGCAGACACCCAAGACGAAAAACATTAAACTACAGAGTTATTAGAGTAGTGAAGACTCTTTCTTGGTAAAAATCCTGATAAACTGCTGACAAAATAAACCAAATAAAAAAATAATATCTCCAAGGTCGCATGTACAGTACATTGCCAGACCACCCAAAGAAAATAACGCTGACTTACTACCACAATATAACAAAATCTGAACTTCACGGAAGCCTCCTGAAGTAGTGTTCAACGCAAGATATTTTGGTATAGCTCCATCTGTTGTGAAGACAAAGAACTTCACATGAGACAGTGCAAATGGGTGCATGAAGAGTGTTACAGAATATCAGTAAATGACATCACACCTGTATTCCAATGTCCTTCGTGTGAAGATAGTGATTAAACACATAAAACGTGTACACAGTATGAAGTGTAGTGTGTAGAGGATAAAGTGCAAACAGTGATGTAGTTGGTTCCATGATAGTCAATAAGTTGACATTACAAACATTAATATTTCTAATCATTTTTGTGTGAAAATGGAAGTTTCTTGCTTTATTTTGTGTGTGTTGCACTTGTCTAGAATTACATTTCTTAAATACTAACTTTATTTGTAATTTGAGTTAAATTTATATCCATTTCTTTTGATAAATTGTGTTTAAAACTTGTATTGCTTTTATATTTTTTTAAAGTGCTCATATTTGGAACACAGTGGTCCTAATACGGGCACTCATCACTGTTTTTTATTTCATCTGTATTTCACAATCCGTTTGTTTTCAAGCAATTATTGGCATTAAGTTTGATTGGTCATTTGCCTATAGAGTTACAGCTTTCTAACGTCAAGGCAAAAAATTATAGAAAATAATTTGCTTAGGGGTACCCATAATTGGTCAAGGTACCTTATATATATATATTTGATAGAGAAAGTAAATTAAATACAGCAGCTCAAATTTTTGTGTCACCGAGTTCGAACAAAATTTCAAATTTAATCACTAAATCCGTTACAGATCAAAACAGATCCCAAATTTGTAAAAGAGAAGTTCAACATAATCACAAAATTTACAAAGGTTGTTACAGCTAGATAAATGAAACTGAGTGGGAGAGTTTTTGTAGTAAATGTTCTTTTAATACTATTTTTTGAAGCGGAACTGTTTTTTGAACAGTTTTTGATATCAATTAAAAACAAAACATAAAAACATAGCAGGGAAACACGTTTCTGTATTCAAGGATTTTCACATCTCTAAGCTAAACATGTTGATATATCTTTTTAGCCAACCGCACAAAAGGCCAAGCAATGCTCCAAGTTGACCAAAACTTAAATTACATGGAGAGTAATAGCATTCTGTATGTAGAGGGGTACATAACACTAAGCGCAAAATAAGAACAAAAGTCATTTACCGACATTCTTTCACTGTTAACGTTAGACGTAAATTTACAACAACGAAACCTGATGTCAATAGATATAATTTGTTTACTCGAGGCTTTCGATGACGCTAAAATCAATGAGAATTCCGAAGTTTGTGCACCACATCCTCTTTTGGGTCAAAGAGTATTGACGTATGAAAGAAATAAAGATAGGGTCTAGAAAATGAAACATTGTAATAAAAGTTTCTCAAGGTCTTAAGAGGTCAAAGCTATAGCTACAAAAGCAACACTTTCTTTTAGGGAGTTTGCTGATTTTAGCAACAACTCCAAATAGTATGTAACAAGCGGGTTGTTCTCCCGCTGATTTTCACCGGTAATTAACTCTTGTAACTTTCAAATATCTTGGCGTTTTCCATGTGACGAATTTCAGTGTTCGATGGATCAAATATTAAGCCAGAGCAGTAACAAATTAGTGTTTACTGGGGGTGACTTTATTGGGTCTAATCTGTTGCAAAGCCAGGGAGTAATGCGACAGGACAATCTATATGCCTGTTAGACGTACTCCAGACTCATGCATTAGAGTAGCTTGTGCAATTACCAACACTAGGTAACAGTATTTTTTATTTGCTGTTTACTAATGTTCCAAGTTGAGGATGGTATAAGCGATCACTCAAAGGTTTTCGCCAACTTAGTTTTAAAGTTACGAAAGAGATTAGTCGAAAGGTTTATAATTTGGGTAAGGCTTTCTATATTTCTTAAGGAATAATTACCATGAATTTCTTATGAACAGTTAATATTGCGATGACGTTGACAGCATGTGGAGTATATTCAGGGAAATTATTTAGGACGGTATTAACAAATATCATCCATCGAGAACATTAAAAAAGACACCCGTATGGTACACACGCGAAATAAGGAGGACACTACACAAGCAAAGTTTTCTTAGAAACAGGTTAAGGAACACGAATTATGAATTGACTAAAACAAAATTTAGGCAGGTACGAAATCCTTGTAGAGCAACGCTTAAAGAAGCGCGGTAAAGGTTTCAAGGGAGGTGCTGGGAACTTATCTTTCTGAGAAACCAAATAAATTTGGGCAATTCGTAAGTCTACAAAGGTAGAGCGACATGTCAATTCCTCCCCTTAGGAATAAAAGTGGGGATATTGTAACAGAGTCGAATAAAGTGGCAGATCTTCTGAATAAACAGTATATTTCTGTATTCACGAAATGAGAGTTTTAATAATATGCCAAATGTTCACATAGCAGTTGCTTACTTGATATCATCCATCACTATTTGAAAGAAGGTTTTATTAAGATGTAAAGTCGGTAAAACCAAATACGGTTTCAGATCCAGACCTTTTCCTTCTCTCACTTTTTCGTTAATAGCATAGGACATTGGTCCTTTCTTTGCTGTTTTCTACCAGAATAGTTTAGACCTTGGAGATGTTCCTGAAGTTTGGTGTGCTGCTAATGTAATTTTGATATATAAATCTTGAGACAAACGTGATCCAGCAAATTTCAGGACAGTGTTAATAACCTCTCTATATTCTGTAAAATATTGGAGCACATTATACAGTATATATCAATGTAATGAAACATCTCGACACGAATAATTTACTCACTGAACATCAACACGATTTGTCTAAGGGTTTTTCATGCGAGACGCAATTACTCTTACTTGCGCAAAATTTAGCAAGTAGTTTAGGTAAGGGAAAACAGGTCGGTCAACCTAGTTTTTTTTTTTTTTTCTTCAGTAAAGCATTCGACAAAGTTCCGCGATCCAGAGTTCTATGGAAACTAAGAGATTATAATCTGGTAATTTCAGTTGTGAACTGCATTTTTTTTATCATGTAGTAACAGTGGCGGTGGGTTCCATGTCCGATTCAGCTGCCGTTTTTTCGGGTTTATCCCAGAGGATTGTGCTGGGTCCATTGTTATTTTTAATATACATAAGAGTGCCAATCGTATATTTTGAAGGATTTTGATACACAATTTTTGACAGCTCCAGACATATTAAAACCATGTCGTCGTCACATCTGAGAGTGAGTAGGAACTTAAAATAATGCCCGACATTTGGCGGATGAAGATGGGAGATGTTATATCAAACGGCGATTGTTCAAAAATAAGACCGCGATGGAAGCGAGTTGGAGCTAATAAATGACCGTTTGGTGGCGGACAGAGATCGTCAAGTCATATCAAAAGGTGATTGTTTATGATGAGGATCGATTTTCCGAGATGACGATGCAGGCGAGTTGGAGCTTGTTTGTCCTGGCGCGGGTTGGAGCTTGTTCGTCTTGCCGGCATTCATGTAAAAGTGTTAAAAATAGATGTGCATGGAATACACCATCTGACATTTGACTCCTGTGTGCCGTGCGAAGAACACAAGTTTTTGTGTCTGTGTGTGCACTAGTATTATCAGTCTGGACAATGTAGAATAACCGAAGTGCAAATGGCAGTTTTCATCAGTATGATGAGGTAAGTGTTGTAACTGAAACTTTTTTTTCAGTATGAAATGCTCACTGTCGCTCAAAAAGGTTTGAATTTACTGAAACAATTACTGTAATTGTAGAACGTAATTTTCGAATACGAGGCATAGTTGTACTTAAAACCAAAAAAACAGGGTGGCCGCTCAACGGAAAAACCGGTAAAAGTCATGGAATCTCTTCTCCGGGAAAAGCCATGGAAAAGTTGAAACTTTTTTATTAATTCAGGAAATTTTCAGTTTGGGTTTTCAGGATGGTGTATGTTCCGCATATTACGCTTATTATCGGACGTTATTTTTACTAAATTCACAGTAATACGCGCTTTTTTTCTCTCCTAACAAAAACTGGTACTCGAGAGAACGTAAACAAAAGGTGGGTTCTTCGTAAAGTGGGGGTAGGTGGAAGATGCGGTACCCAGAACAACAAGCGGAAGGGTATATTCTGACTGACGTGAATGAGTTACTGGTTCAACTTGCTGAGAAACCCAGAGAAGGGCACATTTATTTTTGAAATTGTGAAAACAACACGTTTTCTTTACTTTCAAAAGTAAGAAAATGTGTTGCCGACAGGCTGTTTGGTGGAACATGCCTAGCCCGATCATATCATGTTTTGTATGTAAATTGACTTAAATGGTTTCCGCAATGTGATAGGATGACTTGAAATGCTCACTGTTGCACAAATAGGTTTGCGCTGAGGACATATATTTGGTGCCGGGTGTGGTATATGACTTAACTTTGTAAACTTATTGCATTTATTGTGACTTAAACTGTTGACTCGACCTCAGAGGTGAAAATCAATGGAGATAGCTGCAAATCTCTCCCTCAGATATAAAGAAACATTAAAACCTAATGTTTGGTGAGGTAATGCAATTTCCTTGCATCCCTCCTAAATCCAAGATTATATGCTCTATGGAGTTGTGTTACACAATAACTTGCAATTTAATTTATGAAATTTTTAATGTCATCTTGTACTGGATATTGATTAGTCGAACGGGTGGGGTGATAGTTAACTGAATTCAGAGACCCGTTTAAGACTAACACCAAACGAACCTTTCCTATAACTAAATAGATGATAATGCCATTATATATGTTTAAGAGTTGGCACTACTGACTTACGAAACTTGATAGTATAATTTCGAGTATCCTGACAAGCGTTGTGGTTTAACTCATTCCACTGAAGTGACGTGAAACCACCGTCACAAACACGATAGGTCGTACTATCATATGAATTTAATCACTAAAGTCAAAATTAATGTGATAGGAAATTGGATTCCTTGAGTCACAGTGCAACGTTAAATGATAGGCAATTACTACCGTCATGAGTCTAGACTGCCCTTCTTGTCTTAGACCTCATGTGGACCTAGCTGTTTAATAATAATATGAACGAAATAGTGCCATATGTCTACTCACCAATATAAAGACCGTTTTACACGAGGCAATAACTTGAGTAATTCATTTCCTAGCTCATTGCTTGGCGAATTTTCCTGTTATACACAAGGCAGTTTAACAAACAAGGCAAGAAACCCAGCAATCTTTCAGGATAGAACAGGGGTTATTTTCTGGTCAATTAAAGTTTCATCCGATCAGAAACAGCATTTTTAAACAGTAGATGAACACCACACGTAGTCAAAGCTTTGATCATGCTTACGTCGACCACCAAATCATAACGTACTTTACGCTCGTATAAAATAGCTTCATCGATTTTAAATCTGTAAAGTGGGTTCGTTTCTTCACTGACGAGAAAAACGCGTCCTTGGATCGCAAGAGTTTCAGTTCAACACTCAGGTTGTTCAGCAACAATTATTTTGTTTTGTGATGTCCAGGTGAAGTCCACTCATTACGTATATCCACCAATGTGGATTTGACACAGGGCGTAGCCTATTTTGTTAATCCTATGTTCGTGTGTGTCATTCCGTAAGGATTTGTCGTGCCCCTGCATCCGGTTGTATAATTTTCCCAGAGAAACCTGCCAATCTGATCGTGCTTGTAATTCAGTCATGTTTCCAGGTAGGCGCTGTACGGGTATGCATTATTGGATGTGATTACGAGCTTATCGTTCAAGTACACATGCACTTGCCAAAACAACGAGCTTAAAATTGTCCACCAGAGAATTCCCATAAGCATTTGTAATTTTGGATTCCATTTCGATTGTGCCTCGTGAAATTCCGGGGGAAATCAGTCTGTTATGTTAATGACGGGGTTAGTACTTGACAAAACTCAATTTTTCGATTTGTGTTTTGAGTGAGAGGTACCAAAACATGTCCAGTTCAGATTTGCACAGTCACCGCTTGAAGGATTAATCAAACTTATGTTTATCCAAACACATCGGCACGTCTGCATGAACGGTTACGTAAAGACTGAGCTCCTTGATGGGATACTCTCTTTTTTATAGGCCGTCGCAGTAAACGTTCACGTAAAATAGAGTACAAAGACCACTGACGTTTTATTTTTGTTGACGTCGAAGGCGCTCTACGCACCCTCTTCCGCGCTCGTCCCAAGCCCGTCGTGCATTTTAACGCCACCGTCCATGAAACTTTCAAAAGAAGTTTCATGGCTTCACGCACGTGGTTTCCACCAGCCACATAAGTTAAAATGTGGGCGCCTGTCACCAAAGCTTGTTTTCCCTAAGCTCGAGGTTTCGTACGCACTAAAGGTGTGATGCTACGAAACAAACGGGCAAAGAGCGATCCTAAGCCTCTTTAGTACATGGATCCTTTGGAAACGGGTATACTGATTCCTACTGCACCACGAACCTGTCTCACGTAGTACCCGGTATGACGTGGACGTTGCAAATCCAAGGATAACCGCATAACGTCTTAAAAAGAAGGATATTTACTGAAATGAAGTATACACACCACCTTTCCGGAACGGAATGTCACTTTTTACCTTGCGTTTGTCCTTATATTGATAGTAATCGAATCCATGCGTATTTTACTTACCTGCATGTAATACGGATTGGTGAAATAGCGCACCATATAATCATCGTCGTTTTTAAATGAGGATGTGGTGAAGGTAGTAACAAGGGTGCCGATGTATCTCCCACCATTTGGTAATCGATAATGTCCGATGCACACCCACAACGAAGCAAAATCAGCTGTCACGTCCAGGGGATACTTGCCTTTTACCGTTCCGGGTAATCCACCAACACCAGTAAGATGTGCAATCCACGAGGATCGTTCGTAAACTTAAGAATTTCTTCCTCTTGGTCCGTCAACGTGAACGTCATTAATGACTATGTGTTCCTAGTAGTTTCCCGTATAGCCCTTTTCAAATTACCCTCACGCACACCGTATCTTCTACTGTCAACGTCTCGGTCTGGCGTTTTTCTTCTTGTCTATGTAAAGATGCGTTTACGCTTCCTCTTGCGTTAAACACGTTAACGTCCGCCGGTGTCATTTTAACCGATAAATTCAGTGGTGTTACATAAATCCAGGAAACCATGTAACATGGCCCACGTACCTATACGTCTTGTTGTGCGTGAAGTAAAGCCACACTCATTCCTTCAAGGTTCTATTAAAATATTACACTATGTCCGCCTTCATTTCACTACGCGTCGTGAAAAAACTACACTCTTCAAACTCTTTGTTAACGAATTCCGTGCCGTGATCCGTGTTTAAGCGGAAAGGTGCACGACCACTCTGTCAAAATGTCGCCTTGAAAGCCGCCACGAATTCGTTTCCCATTTTGCGGCCCATGTATACTTTAACAAAATGTCTTTGCACATTGAAATATATCTTATGCCACTTTTCTACTCCTGCGATATACTCATGTCGTTCAAGTCGGGTTGCCATTCCTCATCCACACCTGCCACGTCTTATTTGTTGCGAGGATATTTGTACTTCCTAGATTTACGTAACGTATAGGTTCTCAGGCCACTCAAAACATGTTTCACCTGTTCTAAGAAATACCATTTTTTGTCAAGACCTTATTCACTCTCTGGATACCTTCATAACTTTCGGGGTTCCTAGGACCCGTACATACGGATTCCAACTCCTTACTTTACTTATCTCGGTGGTTGGGATACGAACAAAACACGATGGTAAACGACACTATTTATTCATTGTGTACATCATTCATTATAGTCTCTTAGCCTTAACACTTAAGTGTGTTTCCTCTGCTATACATTTTCAGTCTTTCGCCATCTCAAACACGTATATCCGTACATGACATCGCAATACATATAGTTTCGTAGCCTTACCACTTAAGTCTATATCCTCTGCCACACAAACTCTTACAGTTTTTTTACATGGTCATACATTCTCACTCTTTTACCACCACAAAACATATACATTCGTACTATTGCACCTCATGAAACTTCACTTTCTCTATCCTCCACCTCGTGGTTTCGCGGGCACGGACAGACGCGCTTTCGCAGGACCCTGGTACTGTTCCTGCTGCTGTCTCTTGGTCTGTTTTTGCTGCTGCCCTCCTTGATCTTGGGGTAACGTCTTTTTGCATTGGTACTACTTTTTGATTTGCAGGAACAAGTAAAGGAAACGCTCCCAGTGCTCAAGCGTCAATCCAATACCGCGTCTAGGCGGTAGCAGCCGTTCCTCCTTGCGTGTTTCGTGAACCACTTCGTGGTAGTCCTTGATGTGAACGTACAGCTCACAAAGGTAGGGTCTCACCACCATAAAACCGTTTTCCCCCACTTCAAAGAAGGCATTGCCAGCGTTCGCGGGCACTACAGGCCCTGACTTGTTTTGCTGTGTGCCTTGATTTTGTTGGTGATTGTACACCTGAGTCTGATTACTGACATTGTCGTCACCCACTATGGTTGAACCGGTGTTGTAAAAACTCTTAACATCAACGAACTGAATGTCGGGGTTGGTGCCGTTGTCTTCCCAGTGATTCATTGTATCCATCTCTGCGAGAGTTATTCATGTCACTCTAAAAACAACTGTGCTATGACTGAGAGAATTATGACGATTGTGGCTTCCTTTTATACGCTAGTGTGTGTGTCCTCGTTTCTCATTGTCTGCTCTTCCAGTGAACGCGTGGCCATCCCTCTCATCCGTCCTTTCGCACCATCCACTTCATCCACAGTACCCAGAGTGCATTCTAAGGTCTTGACCACGGCCTCCACCGTATTATACTATATCGTCTGGTGAAAAGGCATGGTTTGTGTCGCTGAATGCCTTGCATTTTTCATCCCCTCGAACCCCCCGTCCTCCTATACCTTCGTCATTTTGTTTTTTTGCGGTATCTTACACCTTCCGTCATCCTCATATAAGGGCATAACGGGAACCATCTGTTGTGCTCATCTTATACCGTGTCGCCTTTCTCCCAAGCAAAATATCCATTCTCGCAGTACTCGCATGTCATGTGGTCTCTCGTACCAGCGTAATACATACCATGTGCGGCCAGTTCTTTTTACTAACAGCATTCGATGGCCATCTATAANACCAGGCCAAACGTTTTTCGCACATCAACATATCTGCATGAAAGTTTCAGTGCACCAACTCGCGCTTTATACTCATGCCTCTTCTTTTGCGCTTCAGTATTTGAGACAAACCCATAAACAACCTATACGTTGAGCAATCTATCCAGTTCCAAGTCGATTCCATCGTGTTTTCAAGGGATCGTTTCACATCATGAACACTGAACAGTCGCATTTTCATATGACATCTTCATCACTGGGAGTTATTTCAGGTGCCAACTCACTTTCACTATGGCCGCTGGGGATCGTTTCTCACACCGAACACTTGTATTTTGATGTAACACCTCCTATGTCTGTAGGTCATTATTTCAAGTTGAAACTAGCTCTCAGATGTGATGACGTCACGGATTTAATAGATCTTAGCTGTTAAGTATGATTTATCTCAATTCTTCCCTAAACACGGCTACTTACGTAAATGACATATCTTCGTGAGTTCGGCTTTCAGATACGCTTTCTGCTGACGATATAGTTAGTTGAGAAACGTTGAAGGTAGTGAAAGAATATAAATACTTTTTCGTTATTATTAGTGAGGACCTTTCGTGAAACATTCATAAGTTACATTATAGGCAAGGTGCTAAGTACTCAATGATTTCTTCAGAGGGTCCTTGTTCGATGCCCTCAACATGGTAAACAGATTGCATATAATATATTAATTCTTCCTTATCCCATACAGTAACAGCGTTTGGGATCCGTATGAAGTGGGTTTACAAAATCTTGTTCAGTTTGTACAACGTAGGGCAGCTAGATTTGTTTTAGGCCGTTACGAGAGGATGGATAGTGTATTAGATAATATTCGATTAGTTAGGTTGCAAACTTTGCAATGCATATCATCAATCGTGCAGAATTTGAACAGCTACCAGCTCTCATTCTCATGTAAATGCAGGCGAAGTTAAACAACCTGATACTTACATAGCTAGGAAACGCCACGCTCAGGATAAAATAATGGAAACCAGCTGTAAGACTAACGCGTACTTTTAGTCCTTTTTCCCTAAAACGATTCCAGATTGGAATCGCTTAAACATGATTGGTGACATATGGTACTGTCGTATCCCCTGCCAAATACCCCTACTGTGATTGCAGGGTAAGAGTAGATGTGGAACTATTATTGACGTGCCTGTCCTGTCAACAGCAAATAATGCCAGCAAAGTTGCCAAACCCTTTTTGGCACTGAGGAGCGATTACGAAAAGCGTTTGTGCAGTTGTGAAGGATTGATGGGCAGTTTAGGTGTGGCAACATTGCTCTCTCTCTCCTTCCCAAGAACCCATAACGTAGGCGATTGCAATTCCAGAAACAACACTATTGTAAGTAATACCTCACTCAAGTTCCACGATGTTTTAGGCTGCTAAACTGACAATACTTTAGCAATGTGTTTTGCAGGCTGCAGTCACAGAAAAATTAGCTTCCATCCTTTTTAAAACATTTTCTCCAGATTCTTTTTGTGAACCATCCTTATGAGCAACTCCCACAGACTCGTATTATGACAAAACGTTACAGCTTTTTATAGAATTAAATCGGTGGTTTAGTTTGAGTAACCCTCTAGTCTCTGAGCAATTTTTGTGGCATGCTATCTATCAGGATACTAAATTCTGGAACGGCAAAATACAGATTTTTCTTCCTCTACACGTTATAGCTTTGTAATTTACCTTTTTAGTCCTATTTTTACATCATAGTTGTAAACAGCCATCCCTGTTTTTATCACTGACCTTTTTGTGTGGATAAAGTGATGCTAATTCACACGATGGAACGTCTTTACAGCCGTAACGACATGTATTAATGATTCTTAAAAACTGCCCTACCTATGAGCGTGACCTATTACGTTCGATAAGCATTGGGTTTACAAAATTTCTTTTCTTGGAAATCCGTTTCATAGTTTACCAAGAGATTGATCGAATTTGCTTGCAAACATTCACCAAAACGGACTGCTATAATACTAAATTATTGCTGAAAAGGAATCAGAGACTTAATAATTGATTGTCTCGTTAACTTCGGTGCAAAAGGACAATTATAATTTTGTTGTGCGAGTAACTCTCCGGCTCTAAAGCCCGTCATACACGATCCAATTTTTCGTTGAAAAATTGCATACGATCATCTGTCCAATCTCAGAATGGGCTTATTGGGTACGAAATTGTATGGAATTTAGTCTACGCTCTATTTTTTCGTAATAGAACACGTCCGATTTTTCCAACCTAAATTGGTTGGTTTATTGTAAGATCGATCGAA
>KZ873566.1:15929-28835 GCA_003456935.1 Machilis hrabei
GCTAGGAGTCGGCCCCGGGGTTTGAACCCGGGACCTCCCGATCAGGAGGCGAACACTCTAACCACTAGGCCAACCTGTCGGTCCTTTCAGTTGCGGTCGGTTGTTCGAAGTGCGTACAATGGATTACACAGTGACTAGTTGGAATAACGTGCCATGGATAATACGTTTCTTGGTAGGTAATTTGTATTAAACTTGCGAAAAATGGAGGAAATAAACTTTATTTTACGAAAGTTGGTTAGGCGCAATTGCTCGTTGTATTTTTAGCGAGTTATTTTATGTGATTACACGAGTAAAATGTCATTAAATTAAGATTTTTAGGGTACAGTTTCGTGGATAACGTCACACGAATAAAACTACCAGTGACGACGGATAACAGCACAGGTAGCGAAGTTATACGCGTATAATGTCGGCAAAAGAACAAAAGAAAATGACATCACAACGTTTTAATGCTTAATGGATAATCGCAAACATTCGCATGAAGAACATTCACAGCACCCAGCGAATTCTGGCATGAGATCTGGTTGACGAATCGTCTACTCTAGCCCATGGAGAGATCTACAGTCAAGGTAACCAGTGATTAATTTGTTTACCAGTGTCTGACATCAGATATTTCTGTTGCAATGATCTGATGTCTCGAGAATTCTTCAACGTACGCAGAAGAGTTATTCAAAGAAACTTCACAAATAAATAGCAAAGATACCGAAACAACTGTAACAGAAATGTTTAAAATAAATATCACTCATTAACTAGCAGGAGACAATAAATAAATGTGAAATAATAAACACCTGGAGTTATACAAAATTCCTTGTTCATGCGAAAAAATCTTCGTTGGTGAAACTGACACAACAATCGCAGCTAGGATTAAAGAACATATGCAACACACAAGACTCCAATAACCAATCAGATCTTCACAAGAGAAACATTAATTTTGCTGTTCACGTATGACAAATGTCGTCGAAACTGAAGTACAGTACTGGCAAAACCAACAAAGCCCCGTCAAAGAGTGTTTGAGTTTGTGGGGTTTACGAAAACCCTCACTGTTTTAGTCATAAAGATGGCGCTTCAAAATCACAAAACATCCAATAGAGATAAGTAAAGATAAGTTGAGATAAATTATACACTTGCAGCAAAAAGTATGTAAGAACACTGATAGGTAACATAACATAGCTGAGTACAGTTATCAATACAGTGACAGAAACTCAACAGCAAGTTTTGTGACTTTTGGATGTGACAACCCTGACGACGGCTACTGTAATAATGCTGAAACATTGGAAAATATTAAACGTGAAGCACGACATAACATCCCCAACACAATGAACAACAATATACGCAACGGTCACGAAAGCTTGTTCTTGTTCTTTAAGTATTCCTAATATGTGCTTAATAGAATAGACACCTTTAATGTAGAAATAAATCCCATTGGACTTCCTTCTCTGTTTATTTAGTTTGGTGTCTATTCTTAATTTGTTTCGTGCCGAAGCTTAGGTTTCTCTTTATTTGATTTTTCGTGTTATTTTTGGGCTAGGTGTGCTGCGTGATGGAGTATATTGAGCTTGGCGGCCGTCCGAGAGCTAGCTTGGNGGAACCCGTAGACGCTGAGGATATCGAGTTGGATTAGGTTAGGTTAGGTTGGGTTAGGTTAGATGAAGGGAGGTTTTATATGATTAAATGCGCCTGGTACCACTTTTGCTCTGTGAATTTGGAAATAAACGTAATTCGGATTATGTATAGCTTAGCTTAATCTTTGGTGAACTGAAATTTACCGACTGTTCTTGATAGTGAAATTATGCTTTTTGTTTAATTTTTTTTTTTTATTTTTCCTTATGGTTTTCCTTTAGAATGTCCTGCCAAAATGTATTATATTGCTATCCTGCTTGTGTCATGTGCATTTTTTTTTAATATAAGAACTGTTCTTTTTGGAAGAAGGTGGCGGTAATTGATTTTTGGTAAATGTGCTTGAATCTGAGAATGAAGGAAAGAAGTACTGTGGCCGCTCCTTTTTTCTTTATTTTTTACCTTATATCCCCTCCTTAAATATTGTTTAGTCTACGACAGCTCAAGGCTTATATTTTGTTTGGGTTGATATTCAAACCTAAAATGGTGAAAGAGTTGTGTGCCTAGTTTGAGTATGTTACATAAGCGCAAGCTTTCTGATGGCTTAAGAATGAAAATATGCATTTCTTTTGCGTAATTTAGAAAAGTTGCTCGTATTTCACGAAAGCTAAAGACTCAGCAGTACTGAGCTCCGCAACTAGGTAGAATTGTCTCGAGTGTAATCACAAAAACGTTATTTAGTTAGTTCTGGTTAAAGTAAGGTGAAATCGGCTAAACAAGCCGTACAGAACACACCTTGTACCATATAACAGTTATAATTAAATCACTAAAGTCAAGACAAGATTGATAGGAAATTGATTCATAACCGTCTGGACAGAGAAATTCAATAGGAGACACGCCCCCGGGACTATTAAGACTCTAATGCGAAAGAGGTTTTATCATGTAAGTAATTAATTATCAGCATGTACTCTTTGTTCATTCAGACTAGGCCTAGCTACTGGGCAGTAACAAATACGTAAAGGTGCTGCTGGTGTACGGAAGACTTCAATGGCACCATTTCAGACTCTCAAAACGGAAGAACTTTTTGTGCAAAAATTGAATTTAAAAGAGAATAGAACAATCGGAGAACTCTCTCAACTTTCCTCCATGTACGATTTTGGAGGAACGGTGCTGATAAAAGGAACTGAGCCAGAAAGAGGGAAAAGCAAGACGAACCTGTTCTCCGGGGAGCCGATGCTGGAGGGAGAGAGACTGGAGTGTAAATTGGTGCTGAAAAAAAGAGAAAATAAAGAAAGGAAGGAATGAGAAAGAAAAGTTGAGGAGAAGACAAAGAGATGCGAGAGATGTGCGGAGAAGACCAATTGGTGGGCGAAATCAGACCTTCTCAAGTTCAGCTTCTATTACCCAATGGGCGTCCGAAGACCCTCCAAATACGATTACAGACCCTCCAGACGAAGACAAGCGACACGCACAGTGTTTTGATACGAATACTAAGTGAAATTTAGACAATGCTGCTGCTTGTCAACACTGTCATCGTTTTCAGATTGTCCTTGGCCCCTAGTGCCAGTTAAACTTTTTGTGTACAACATGTAGCCTTTGCAACAACAGTTTACTTTCATGGAGCACGTAAAATGGTACGTGTAAGGAAACTAATAGATTGCTCTGAATGGTTAGATAGACTGAAAATCCATTCCTGAATACACTCATTCTTCGTCACTTTGAGGTGTAATAACTATTCACTAAACAGAAACAATAACTTGCAGTTTTCAATTTAAGTACCGGCATTACGATTTCACGGATATTTTTTATATTGCTGGTTATTGTGTTGAGGCTGTTATGCTGTGTAAGAAGGTAACTATTTTCTGACGTTTCATCCATTTTACAATGACCATCATCAAGAACACAATAGTTACAAAACTTGTTGTCCTGTCTTTGGCGACCCAACTTGGCGCAGCTACGAGAATTTACAGCGCTCTACGATGGCATTTACTGGAAAGGACTTGGTTATTCAGGAGGTCAACATCACTGGTATCCACGACCTCGACAGCGAAGAGGACTTCATGGCGCTGCGTAAAATCGAGAGAGACGACACTATCGTGTTTTTTCCATTGGCAATAAATACCATTTGGATGACCACAGAGGAACGACGTTCCATAATAAAGCACGTGAATCTACAACTTTGACGAGAGGTGGCGCTAATGGACGTCAAAGCGCAAACGGGTGTCTACCGATAAACAATTCAAACTCAGACAGAGCCTTAAACTCTGCCTGGGCCCAAGCCCACGAAAAATAAAGCTGCTCAAACGGCTGTCTCACCATCTAACAAGACAGTTCAAATACATCGCCAGTACGGGTGGACAAAGCTATTTACACCCAATCAGCCACCTCTACTGCATCAGCCACGCAAACGACAACTGTACCTAACGAAAGCCGAACAAAACGTGCCGTTCCAAAGCCAACACATAACACGGCCGTTCTCACAAAGGTGAGCTTTCGCACGAAGATGTCAGCCGTCAATAAATCTCTTACAGACCAACACTACAAAACCAAAAAGTGTGTAAGAGTTCTAGCCAAAACTACGGGTCGGCAAACCACTTTCGTTAGCATCTTCCGTGAAAGTGAAGCAGATGCAACCCGGCTTCAACTAGAGGGACTAGAATTGGAAGACAGTCATTAATTACACTGCCAAACCTTCCAAGTCAACGCCAACACCTCGAACTGTTGCTAAATCTAACAAAAGTAGCAACAATCTCAAATCTTTGGTTGGCAAACTTGTGCAGCTGTTATCTACAGAAATGCAGTAACCAACATGCAGACGCACATCAAATCCTGAACACCCAAAGGACCACACGACAACTAATGTGACGGTATCATCAGCATTCTTCTTCAGTTTAGTTTCGTTAGATATGCACAAGCCTCGCCAGTTAAACTGTGCGAGTAGACCAAAATTGCAACGTGCCCCGCAGCACATAGCTCACTGGCCCAAAGCTACACTACCATCGATCCAGCCAGGACTGGATCTACATTACTAATTCCAAATAAAAAAAATATTGTTGTTCTGTTATGAATTGCTGTATTGCCAGCTGTACCCAGTTGTGTAGTTATGGCACCTGTCAGTGTTCGCACAGCACGTGTGCTGCAAGTGTATCACGTATCAGTCTCGGATGTTTTGTGGTTTTTAAGCACTAACGTCCATGTTGTTGGTAACAAGAATCCATTTTCACGATTACAGTTTTAAGTTTTTTTTAAACCTCCGGCTCCGAAAACAGTGACTAAAACATAACAACAAGTTGTGTGACTTTTGTTGGAGATGGACAACCCTGATGATGACCACTGGTATACGGATGAAACGGCGGCATACACTTAACTTTAAATACGGCATAATATCGCAAAAAACAATGAGCAACAATCACTTGTAGCCCTTTTAAACTTTATCCAAAATCTTCGTTAGTATCAGTACCTAACATGCGTGCCTGTCACATGACTTGTCTATCAAGCTCGTTTTCCTGAAGTAAGGATACGCCCATTTGTATAAGGGGCGGTTCTTCCTGTCGTTTTTTTCAGTATACGTCGATAACACAAACGCAATATCCATATGACACTTCTTTCCATGTACTGTACACACATTACAAATTTTTGCAAACAAAAATAATACTTGTGTGTTTTAAAAACTTAGCGTAATTATATCACTAAAGCATTGATTACTACACGACAATTATCAATGCGGCATATTCCGCATTAGCGTTAAAGCGAATTAAAGTGGAGTGAAGAGTAGCCGAGCAGTTAGACATAAAAAGTCAAGTGTACTTTCTACTTTGGTCCTTCAGTTGTCACGGTGACCACTCAACTCTTTCATAGCGCATAAAAAGCAAACGTGTAATGTAATGTTCATTTGTTAAAGTTTGTTGATAAGTTGTTACATTCAGATTTATTTCAAATTAAATGATTTCCAACTGAAAAATTTCGTCACAGTTACAGTTATATAATTTATAGGCTATATTTACTACCTAACAGTAATGTTAAATAAATAATAAGAAAGAACTCACGCAATATGTTAAACGAGTTGTTAACGGAAAAAGATTATTTTATTTTCTGAACTAAGGTTATATTTTATTTCTGAAATTGACTGACAGTTACAAAACACTAGCATTAACCAGTGTCAGCCCAACTTCTAGATTCTTGTAATACCTTCCCGAAGAGTTGGATTATCGGTTAGTGTGCGTTATGGCTGGTAGACCCCAAATACAAAACACGGGACGACTTCTTCATCTGACTGTAAATGTTTATAGTACGAGTCTGCTAGTGAAGTACATTAAGGTACCTTTTAGCAGGAACGAAAGCAGGGTACTATCGATAAGTGGTCGGTGTAAACGAACCAACGATCCGGCTTGTTGGAGTGAGTGGCGAAATTAAATAATTCAATTAAGTTGTGAGAACCAAGGACCTAGAGAAGACCGGTAGCTACAGAACTAGTCTACCCAAACACACTGCCAAAAGTATTTTTCGTAACCAAGCATTACTAATAAAAAGTACACTTTTCTTAAAATACGAGTATAAAATCATTAGTTGCATTTGCGTATTGTAACTGTACTGTACTTACATAAACAAAAAATTAATGACGTTTGGCAATGTCGATTGCTAGACTAGTACTGTAGCTACCGAACTTTACTGATTGAACGTAAAATCATGACATCATGTATTACGTTTTGGGTACAGACAAGAAGAAAGTTTGGCACACTGTCTCCATCAGCTTTATATGTGTTTCAAATAAGGTTACGTTGTGTGTTTGTGCAATATGAACTGCATATTACAACACAGATATTTGTATATGTACATTACCCGTGGCAGGGTACAAGGAGGATATCCGAAACATGTCGTTTCAAACGTTTCAAAGACTTCGAACCAAGAAAAATGGTTAGCTTTATTCGGTTAGACATTGCGCCACACCCACAGTAAAATTGTTTCAAATTTCATTTACGTACACCGTTAGACAAGATAATGGATTTTTTCAAGTCCTCTTTCGTTCATTCTTCAGGTTACGTCCTCTAATCGCGTCACCGCTTAAAGACACTTCACACAATTCACGCACAAACGAAGCGTAACTATTACCAGAGGAACAGAATGAACAGACTAGTAGTGGGTGTGTGTGTAGCTAGCGACAAATTAATTAATGTCTGGTGCTACGAGACCCCTGTCGATTCCATGGAATTTGCCTCGTCCTGACCCCTGAACGCTTCATCACACAGACTCTGGCCAAGTTCCCATCCATGTCTGGCATCGCATCGTCCTCGTTCTCGGCAAATGATGTGGGGAATAACTGAACAAACAACGCGATACGTTTCACAGCTACTTTCTTTCATCGAGTTCAGTTCCTACATAAAAAAGTGGGGGGCGTGTGCCTTACAAAATGGTTCAAATTAAAAATACGTATATATATCTACGTAAATACAGCAGTAGGTACACTAGCTTCCAGTTTATAATAGGCATGTATAAACCTCTCTGTTTTTAGATACAAACAAGTCACACTGCTAATAATTACAATTGAAAGAGATCCTCACAGTTTAGGCCACCCCTGTGCAACCTACGGCCCGCGAACGTCTTTTTTCCGGCCCGTGGCTCATGAGTTCCACAAATTTATTTTTGAGCGCAATAGACTGAATGGTCCTTCCCCACCGAAAGAAAACGTAGTGAATTTATTCTCGACATTTAGCAACTCTAAGGTAACGAAAAACAAACAAACCCTATTTTACTTCCTTTTCCAACCTCATGCTGCACCCAAGGAGGGTAAACCTGTGGAAACAATTTCTGAAAACTTACAAATGGAAATGGTATCTTAAAGATACTTTCAGAGAAGTGCATCTTGTAGAATTTTACAAGAAATATGNGAAATTTCGCGCTACGCTTCGTTTGGATATGACAGAATCGATGCTGGTACTGTAGTTTGTGTTTCTGGCCTTGTTTATACTTTTATCGTAACTAGTGAAGTAAAAAGCTTGTGAATGTGTTCAGTATGATTTTTTTTCTCGATATATCGCTTCCGGCTCGCCGATGCTATTTGCACTCTTCATGTGGCCCTTGGTCAAAAAAGGTTGCACAGGGCTGGTTTAGGCAGTACCTCATTTGCTTCAAGTCCCGGTGGGCCTGGTCCAAAATCTATTTTTAAAGCGTATCAACAACAAAAAATACGCCGTACCACTGACAAGGAAAACCTATCTTAGTGGCCTCTAGAACAAGAGGCTGTGATCTTGTAGATTCATTTCACACCTTAGATTGGTTTTCCATGTGCGCAGTTTTTTTTACATAGGCCCCTACAATATTATCGTAAATACGTTAAGTCATTATAAGCATGGGAAGTACAATTATACGTCATAACCATGTATACCTTAGCAGAGTGCTTCAAATTTCAAGATTTTCGAAATGGTAGAAGTCCTTAACCAGGATTTTGGTTCGTTTCGTGGAGAAACACACACACACACACAAATGAAATTATTCAGACAATTTTTAAACACATCAATTTATACAAAAATCCAATCTTTATTTTTATGGATGGAATGAATTCTCCGTCAAACGNATAACATATATATAATATATAAAGTGTGTCCCATTAAGTGCGCAACTTTTAAAAAAAATAATAAAACAGTTACATAGGCTATCAATGAAAATGTATATATTCTTATATATTTACATTCAATAACATATCCGATTTAATAGTGGAAAACAATGTCTGGCATATGACCACCTCCACTGAGTCGGCATGTGTTGACACGCTCGATGAAATTGNCAATAACCCGCTCACAGATGTCTGGCGTGACGTCGGCAATGACGCGTATGATTTCCGCCTTCAGTTGAAGAATGGTACGCGGTTTGTTAGCGTACACTTGAAACTTGACATAACCCCACAAAAAAAAGTCACAGGGGGTAAGGTCTCAGGACCTGGCAGGCCACTCCTGGTCACCTCGCAGTGAGATCACTCGTCCCGGGAATTTTTCTGTGATAATGTCGACTGTTTCACGCGAGGTGTGGCNTGTTGCACCATCCTGTTGAAACCATAGGTTTTGAATATCAATATCTTGAAGGAGAGGCCATAACCTGCTGGTTTGCATGTGACGATAAGGTTCTCCATTGACTGTAACCGCAACACCTTCGTCGTCCTCAAAGAAAAACGGGCATATCACTCCACCGTCCCAAAAACCACACCATACGGTCAACCTTTGCGGGTGCATTTGATGTTCGTGGGTCACTCGTGGATTTTCAGTCCCCCAAATCCTGCAGTTTTGTTTATGAACAAATCCACTGAGGTGGAAGTGGGCCTCGTCGCTGAAAATGATGTTTTTTTGCGAAATTTTCATCCGCTGTCAGTCTCTCTTCAATCCATTCGCAAAATCATCTTCTTTTTTGATGATCCGCCGGCTTGAGTTCCTGCACCAGTTGGATTTTGTATGCATGCATGTGAAGGTCTTTACTCAAAATTCTTTGCAATGAACTGCGTGGAATGTTCAACTGCTGTGACCGTCGGCGAATTGATTTCTCTAAACTTACTGTTACACTTTGTTGCACAACAGCGATTTGTTGAGCATTCCGTTGAGTGCGGTTTCGCCCAGGTAATTGCACAGTAGCAACAGAATAAGTTGTTTCTTTCTAACTTCTTTATCAGTCGCACAACTGTAGACTTGTTGGGTGCTTCATTTCTTCCGAAAACCGCGCGAAGTCGTCTTACCGTCTCGGCCCCACTTTCAAGATTTTGATAATAAGTTTTCACGATCAGAACGCGCTGTTCATTTGTGAACCGCTCCATGGCACCAACTGCAACAATATAGAAAACAACAACTGCTAATCAAATCGGAGTGATAGTAGATACTAGAAATGAAAAGAACAGGGCTGCCAACAAAACATTTAAAAAATGGCGCCAGATTCAAAAGTTGCGCACTTTATGGGACACCCTTTATATATATATTTAATTTTGACACTGATGCACGACCTCTAAAATCTGTACGAATAATTCCATTTCCTACCCAAAACAAACCAAAGCCCGGAATAAAACATTGCCTTTTTGAAAAAGTTGAAGTTTGTTGTACCCTAATCCTCCATTCACAAAAATTAAAATAGAAACTGTTTGGACATTTTTAACACTTTGATGCATTCTAAAAAAGTTTGACACTGATGCGTGATCTCTAAAAATTGTCCGACTAATTTCATTTTTTCTCTGCAAAACGAACAAAATCCAGGTAAAGAGTTTAACTTAAAAGAAATTATATGAAATTTCAAGTACCCTAAATTAACCTTTCTTTTCCAAATAAGGTATGAAGGTTGAAATTTTAGAAACCGAACATAGCTTCTGTGATCCCATTCGCTATTAGCGGAATATGTTTAATTGAACTATGCGACTAAGCAACCCACATAATTACAGCGCTAACCGCTTAAAACGCCAACAAATTCATTCAAAATAAAATCACGTAAGTATTAACTTAATAAACTAAAAATCAGAAATTGTTAATACCACGAACTTTCAAACACCATCCGCAAAATTAATTTCTGCGTGTGAGCGTAAAGGGGGAGAACAATTTAATTACGCAGCGTGGCATTAACGGCTGCTATTACCGGTGAATAGCACTGATGTATGCTTCTGCTCTACCCAAACACTAATGCAAAAAAATCGCACTAATCTGACCCCTGAACGGTATGACTACCGCAAGATACAGCAAAATTAATTTACAGTAATATCCTCTTAGTTTTGTTTAACAACTGCACTTTGTAAACGCTACTGGAATCATTAGTCAAATTGCACCATATACTGCACACAAAAAGCGTTTTCCGGTGAAATGTCCACTCTTTTAAAGGGCAACTGTTCGCTCTTCCAAACTTGAATATGCTGTAACAAGGGTTGGTTTAAAACAACTGCTGAATTTCGGTAAGTGGAACAATTTCAGAAAATTAAAAAGCAAGAAATACATACAGTGCCTTGTGTTTATTTTGGTGTAAAATTTTCTAAACCCTATTCAAATATAATATGNGTCAGAAATAGAGCAATTTGTTATACCAAAGCGTGATTTCTGCCCAGGCGGTAATGAACCTCCTTAATCCAAACTACTCGTATATGGATCGGTTTCAAACCGATTGGGTGTTGTAACCGTTTACACGAGTAAATGAAACACAGTTTCAATATTATTGTGTCACAAGTATCTGACCTCGCCAAACAGCTACGCGTTTCATTTCATTTACAAAATAAATCCCCCAAAGTATAAACATTTGGTTAGACGTCTTGAACCGTCCGTTAGTGCGTATCATGGAGGACTAGTTTTACTTGGAATATGTCGAACATTTACACTTGAATTTGGGTAATAACTGTACAATAACAGTGAAAAGGTGTCCAACCCACAAGAGAGGGTGCCTTGATAAGTTTTTCACTAACATAACCCGAACAGCAAGTATTTTCCTTATTTTACCCAATTGTTCCGGTTGAGTAGTGACATCATATATTCCTCCCTTTTGCGTCACTATGTCGCATCGACTCTTGTTCCGCTACATTATTTTCGTGCTTCTTGTGAACCTGATACTTCCAATCTTATTTAGATTCATAACTGTACCAGACCACATAAGTCCGCTTTCTCATTCTAGAAATATCATATCATGCTAGGACTACACATCCGGCTGTTGGTATCGGTCCGCACCGATCCACTCAGAGCCGCTCCCCTTCTCGGCATCACAAGTTTTGAACGTCCGTGGTTACATAGTGTTTGGGAATGGAAAGCATCCTCCAGTCCTAATAGGTGCGCGCGCAGTAAATATATGCCTTTTCCTTTTTTATTTACCTCAGCCAAAGACGAGTCGCCGAAGATAGACGAACGCACACGGAGACACCTGAAGGACGTTAGAAATTCCGCAAGAGTGACTACATTGCAATCGATCAGCACAAATTACCGACGGGACCGGACGAGTGCCGAGCGGATCAGTTCTGGTTTGAGCATCCATCAGAATCCGTACCGAGCTGAGCTGATCTGACCTGACCGACTTCGACCGGACAAGTGTAGCCGTTCCCATATAAATATGTGATTAGCATTCGTCTGCATTTTGCCGGTTCCGAACGGACCGATACCGACAGTCGAAAATTTAGCCCTTGCTTTAGCCAGCTGGTTGGAGCCCGAACTGGATACGGTTATCGTAGAATTTCTCGTGTGATCACAGCTAATGAAACTTCCTAGTTTCTTATTTGTGCCATCATTAGATATGCTTCTACGCTTTTCATTACGGATTTTGTTTGTTTGTTAATTTTNTATGTACACAAAAACATTATATTGGGGGTGATACAGCATTATGATTCAAAAGGTTTGGTCGAATGTTTATAAAAAATAAAATTATGTATTTACCTTAATATTAAAAAAAAATTGAGAGGCGCGGGGAATCGAACCTGAGCCACCACGCTGATAGACAATTAACATATCACTGAGCTAAGCCTTCTACTCGTTCAGCAGTGCATCCAAACGACGTATATTAAAAATGAATTGCACGCGCCAAGCATCATTGGGCCAGACTTTTTGAACGGCGAAGTATTGGAACCTACTTCAATGACCACATTGATCCATTTGTTTATTACTACACCAAAGTATATCATTTTTAACATCATCGGTTAGTTTTCCACGCCAGTGTTTCCTTGTTAACTTTATTTAATGATATTAAGTAACTTCTTAGTAGCAGCAATATTTTATGAAACAGACCTTACAAATAGGCAGGCTACTTATTGTTAAAGCTCAGTTTTGGAACTTCGGAGAATCTAACCCGTTTTCGCAATTTCTTGGTATTCTTTTAGCCATGAAACGACATTTCTTCGTTACAATACTGTTGAAAATAATTTGCCTAAGTCTATATTTCATTCCATTATGACCGATACATGGCTAAAATTTGAGTTGAATGAGTATAAACAACTTTTACGAAATTGTGAATTGTGCATGAAGCTGGGAGCGCAATTTTTCACACTTTGCTCTTCAACCAACCAGAAGGCGAGATTGGCTTCTTTGGTTATTTTTCATGTAGGGTATGCTAATACGCTGACAGGACCCAATTTACCATCGCAACAGGTATGACTTCATTAATTTAGTTATATTGATTGATGGCTTATTTGAGTTTGTGGTCTCACGGTTCTGAGTGTGATGATCTACTGGAGACCCCATCCGCGTTTCAAGGATGATTCAGGATGATCCGGTTTTGCCACTCACTTGAGATATAGCTTGTGGTAGGTTCTTTTACATCTAAAACTAACTCATGCACGGAAAAAAATAGCTAGTTGCACCAACCAGCTTTCAGGGTTGATTTTGGTTTTACCCAGTAGCTGGTTGAGACAACCATGTCAGTGGGGTA
>KZ873567.1:37853-50525 GCA_003456935.1 Machilis hrabei
AATAATGAAGGTAGAATTTTGAAATTTCACCCAAGTTCACATCTCTTGGGTAGCAGTAATTGCTCCAAATTTTGTCAAAATCAGAGGAGGTCAGGTTGAAAATGGTACTTTTGTGTGTTGATTTGACGTGGAATGACTCTATAGAATATAAATGTGTAAAAATTATGATTTTGCGGATTTTTCAGTTCGACCGCATACACTGTATTTTATAAAACCTGCTATTAAACAACTGTATTAAAAATCAAAACATGAATTAATTGTTTTCTTACTACACATATACAAACCTGTTAATGTCACAAGTGAGGTAGCAGACGACCTGTACGGTCGCAACCGAGAAAGAATCGTTTCGCCTGCAGTCTTTCCAGGCCCCGAATCATCTTTTCGCGAGAGAAGAACTCTCTTTTTGACGGTGATGCTCATATAAGTACCGTTCTGTAGAAAATTGATGGCANAAATTAATAATGACACATCTGAAGTCTTACTGTAAAACAATCAATGACTACTGCATTTAGCAANCACTCTTTAGGATACTTTTCATTAACAATAACACATTATTACTCTATAAGCTTATGTTTGCATGGTTCTTCCACTTTGTCTAAAGGTGACCTCAGCTGCATCTCGACGACGCGTAATGATGATTAAATTTTGACAGCTCAACGAAAGCACCTCTAGGCATTTACGATTTGAAGGACGCGGTAAACGGCGTTGCCACTTAGTGCGCAGCAGACTACTGAATGTGCGAATCACAAAAGTCACCTCTGTATTCGTTCAGTGAAGACATTAGCTAATCAGAATGTTTACCACATTCCCCGTCTCACTAAAACTTTACATTTTACGAACTTATAATACAAACAGATTTACAAGAGCACGCTTTCACTCGCCTGTCGCAAAACAATTANTGAAAAGCGCGCTCACTTACAAACACTGTGGCAACATCGAACAGCTGCNGAGTTACCTACGAGCGAGCGGTCACCATGGAAACAGTGAACGCCTCGAGGCGCTTTCGCTGAGCTGTCAATACTAAATTTATTTTAATCTGACTATAGGTTGACCCACAACTGGTAGGAGATTCTTTTACAATAAACGATTTTAACAACTTTCCCAGAATTTGCCTACAATCATACCTTAAGAGTCTGCAGCATTCAGTACGATAGAATACCGTTAAGAGTTAATTAAAAGTTTCTTAAGTTACGTAGTTCTCATGATGTACGGTTAAAACATGTTCACTAGCACAATAAAACATATTTTGTGCCCTCATCACCTTTTTAAGTTAACTACTGAACTGGAACCTGTCGGTTCTCAAAAGTTCTCTTTGGAACAATTTTTAGTGTTGTCATTATCCAATTTTTCATCACAACAGGCGGGAACTTCAAAAAACTTGAAGATAGTCTACAGAAATAAGAGCGCAGAATTTGAAGGTGGACTGAATCACAGGCAAACACATATGATTAGTCTTTATACTTGCATCAAGTAGTAACACTAACAAATATTGCTTACAGCAAGTGCTTCCTTCCACCTGGCTATCATTTACATAAAAAGCTAAAGAAACTGTCAAATCAGGTATTTGTTATAGGTAGAGGGGAATGTCAACTACCTGTACCCACAATTTANACTTTTCTNCACTTCAGACCTGGCTAAGCCCACAATACGAGTATATAAATATTTCAACACTAATGTCATGTTTCAGCCTTCGTAATTTCCAACTGGTGTCCTGGGTGTGATAGTTTTAGTATCTGATCTACTTGAAAGGCTTCCACGATATCTTAAAGCTGTATCACTTTCAAAAGGTTTAGGAGAACACTAGATGTTTTGTCTATAAGTGTTCCTGTATTTTTATACACAGACACACAACTACACACATTATATACAACAGGTTTTTTTTATTTGTACAGTGAACACATCGATTGGACCCCACTTTTAACGTCCCTTGCGGAAGAAATCAACGATCTAAGTTTAATGTGGAGTACTACACAGGNAGACTCGTAGGATAACCCTTTATAACTAAAAATGAAATTTTGTGGTTTACTGGATGACAGTGTTATATTGGAGGCTAATTCGTTTTTCACCAAACTCAGTTTAAAAAATAGTCAGAATGGTAGTCAATTTTACCTAAGCTTTTCTATTGGTATGCACAGTATTAAAATTATGCTAAAAATCTTAAAAACACACTTTTTTTTAAGAATTAAACAATAATACGAAGAAAAATCCTTATTTTTGAAGACTTATTTCTGTGGGGCCACCTAAAATGAATATTTCAGAACATGGTGCAAGTAATGAAAAATAAATAATTTTTACCAATTTTTTTAACTAATAAAATAATTTAGCTTGTAATCAATACACTTGTTTCTAGCCACTACTATCCTATTACTTTCAACTAGGCACACTTAAAAATNGACAAATCATTTGTCACTGACCTCTTGTACAACCCTAAATGAATCCACATAAATAAGCTGACTAGCAGGCTTGGTGCCTTTTTCTTGCTGAACTGGAATACAACGTAGGATGTAGAAGTATGTTCCGTCGGCACATAACTGCACTGTNACGTATCCTATTTTGATGGTTAAAGCTGGATCTGCTGCAATGGTTGCCACTGCGGTTAGAGACCCGGTATCAATCACGTTGGCAATTGCAGCTTGATCTTTGGACGAATCAAAACTGTAAGGCCTGAGAAAAAAGGAAAGTTGAAAATATTAAACATCGAAACAATCTTTCGAATACAAAGTCAAAGTTAATAATTAATAAAATAATTGAATCGAACTTTATAAGCAGGATCAAAAGTCGTGTCTGGTATTTCTTTGCTCCCTTCCACATAAATGGCGAATTACGGAATGACCTACATTTTTTTTAACAAAAGTTACGGGCAGCAGAACAAATAAGTAAAACTCATTTCATTTGTACGTTGATAGTGGCAACGCTGCAGGTACTGCCCAGCTTGTGGTTGTGTGACCCACATCTGTACATTACAGCAAGTACAAAATGATGTCTGACATTACCATTTTGAGTGTAGAACAACCTTTTATTATCAAACCCGGGACCACGAGCATGCAATGTTAGTGACTTAACCACTAGGCTGCCGTGGCCGGCAAGACTCGAGAAACTGTCAAAAAAGAAAATTTTACTGCACGACAACACTCATCCACATACAGAGAATTGATGATGGCAACACTGGCCTCCTTAGAGCCCTGACTTAACAACGTGATTTTCATTTGGTTGTTAAATAGATAAGCTCCTACGAGAAAACATTCAAAATTGATTGCGATCTCAACATCCATGCCCTACTCTGGCTGCACAGGCAGGATAAAACTTTCTACGCTGCTGGCACCAGAGCCTTGCCAGGACAATGGGAAAAAATATATTTGTGTAAAGCGTGAATACCTTGCAAAGGAGTAAGAGTTTGGTGATTTTGCCGTGTTTATGTTTTTTTGTTAAAAAAATAAGTCCAAGTATGTGAGGAAAATATTGTGACAATTGGCAAAAAGTATGACGACATTAACTTTTCAGCACATTATTATGTATACCACGTATCAAAATTTGTGAGCAACGTTTGGTGTAGATATAATTCAGACTATGTCGAATTAAAAATAAATGTCTCAGAATGCTTAAATTACAGTAATTTGCTCTGAAAGTCAGTGGAATGTTGGAACACCACAAAATTAAAAGTAAACACAAAATCTATCTTCTCGAGACTGGTATAAAAAAGCTCATTTACTTTTCAACCCAGTGGAAGAAATACTAGGTAAGTATCGTTTGATTCGATACTTAAAAAAATTGAAGCTTCAATCCAGGCAGGATTACACTAACCCAACGTACAGTACCATGTCTGCAAATTTCATTCAGTGTCATTAAACTTCTTATAATGTATAAAGATATAGAAAATGTAATGTTCTTTATTATCACACATCATCTAGATTTTTACCATGTTCAATTAAGGTTAACATACCAAACTTTCTATGCTTATTGCTACGTCATAAATAGTAACATTCAAAAACTTTCACTACTTAGACTATATATATATACAAGAGGCAATATATACAATATAAACAATACAATACAATTTAAACAAATACAATACAATATATACACAATGACAACTGCTGCTAACAATGACTATAAAAAAAGTAATGGTTGTGTAAATGAAAATAACTGAATTTTACACTAACAATAACATGTTTTAAGGGCACTCACCTATGCAATAAGACACCATCACTCCAAGCAAGAAACCCTGGCATCATACTCGAGTTTTTGTTATAGACATAACCTCGCACAGTTCCTCCAAACCCAGTTCCAATTTTGCAGATTCCATGACCACTGCCGTTTGTGGTATACAAGAACTGTCCATCACATGCAAGACTTCGTCGTTGAGGCTCTAGTTCTAGATGAATGTAACAGTACCAGTATATAAGACCACAATATTTTTAACATTCCAAATACAAAAGCATGTTAAGCTATTATCATTCTTATATGGTATAAAGCATAAAGAATATGACTTACGGCCAGTTTTACAAACGGCTGCCAGAAAGCTCCTGCTAACTTTATATTTTTTTATTTTGTACAGATTTAGCAGGTCATAATCGATAAGAAAAAAGGTTATTTTCAAACCTAATTCACGTGTATCTAGAGATTATAGCAATAGTTTTAAGCTCTTGAAGGCTCGTTTCAGTAACTATTTTTAAGTCTTTTTTTGCATAAGCAGTATTTTCACTGATCTATCATGAAAATGGAAACGCGTCATTTTGTCAGGCCACCATTAGTTAATGCTAACCTGTCAATTTGACAGATTCATGCTTTTATGACAGTTCGTTGATAGATTTACATTGTCATGACTGACCAGTGAATAAACGAACATTGAAAAAAATAGCACAACAGCAATTAGTGTTCCCATCTTCAGCAGTTAAAAGGGTCAGTACATTTTCATGATGGCTTTTAGTACAATAGATTTAGTTTTCATGACAGACCACTGAAAATATGAATCATGCACAAAAAGACGTAAGAACAATTGAGGACTAAAAATGGAAAACGCTCTAAGTACCAAAAAATTAAAAATATTTTTTTTTTTACAGAATTATGTCCTAAATGCCGAGCTTAATAAACTGGAGAACACTTGAAGGGCCAACCGCAGTAGTAATAGTTCAAAAACGAGCCGAAAGATTGCGCTGGTTGAATGTGCCATGCGAAGCGAAGTGGAAAACGCTGTAGGTGCCACTAGTGATAAGCCGCATGGCAGGCGGTGTTGACTAAGAGCCCAAAAGGAATGAAATGGAAAACGCTGTAAGTACCAGAAGTGGGAGTTTTTAGTTTTTCGGCTCTCCTGAAAAATTTCCTCTTTGGTACTTAAAGCATTTTCCATTTTTAGTCTTCAATTAACGTTCTCCTCGTCATCCCGGCTTGTTGCAGTGAGGTGCACGTGAAAGGGCCCTGTGACAATATTTCATTCCAATCGAATTACTTTTCAAAAGATTAATTCTCAAAAGAAACTAGGATCTGTTTGTCTAAGATGTTACCTCCAAGCAGGAATTCCATCTATGCTGTAATGACACTTCTGGATAACTTTAACACCACTCCCTTGACACATAGCAGGTGGTTTATCCTCTTATATAGAAGACTTATCAATGGGACCCTACTTTAACAGCCTTCCTGGAGAGATTCCCATGATAACAGTTTACATGGAAACACATACAACACAATTTACACTTAGCGCAAGGAGTGTGAAAATAACGTATTGTTGAGAGCTCTTGGTGCACTGCGTATAATCGATCATTTATTGTCACACTGACTATGAAACATCTGAGGATAACCACAGTTTCGCCTGGTACCGAACCTGCATCCTACAGCCAAAACCCACCTTAGGCAAGCATTGGATTCCTCAGCCATACAACCAAACAAGACGCAAGCACGCTACCAACTTGTAGATAGAAAACTACTGATGGTATAATAGTAATTAAATACCTGAAAACAATTAGGTTATACACATTTCTTTTGCAAGGTCCACTTGGTAGCGTCTTAAAAAATGTGAGCTGCTAAAGCTTCTAAATATACACAAAAATTAAAATTTGTATTAGCCTATTTTAAAACGTTTTTATTAACTCACTTTCTTGTTTGTCTGTCTNTCTGTATGTCGTTCCGGGTGGAATCTTGCAACTCAAATTTCGAGCACTTACCGATTAGCTATCCGGCTGAAACTTTCAGGGTAGCTCAGTACTGGATGACAATGCAATAATAAAGATGTTTCATTCCGATGTGTTGTGATTAAGGGGGTGAAATTATTTTTTAATCTACATTAAATATTTCTTATGGTGACCATATAAAGTATACATAAATTGTATTTTTTTCTGAACTCTGTAACATTGAAAATCAATAATTTTATTTTGGTAAAAATTATAATGGCAGCCTTTTTCCAAAAACAGTAGACTAGCCTATTATTGTAAACTTTTAATAAACATCCATTTTGTAATATGATTTTTCTCATTAACGATAGGAATATTTCCTATGACCGAACAAATCTACACGTAAGTATCCATGGGGTGCAAAAAAAATCTAAATAAAAAAAAAAGTAGACTAGAAAGAAGGAACCAGATGACAATAGGGCTGCTCTGAAACAGATCATGGAAACAGTAACGTTTTGCAATGATCAGGTACTTCACCTCAGAGGTGACAATGATAGGGGTCCTGTCACTCTAGAAAAACCTATTCAAATATGGAAAATTCAGAGCTCTTCTCAGGTTCCGAGCAGCTACTGATGAAAATTTGAAGCCTCACCCCTCTCTCTCTCTCTCTCTTGTCCCGAAATGCTGTGTATGTGAGGCCAGATATACAAAACGAGATCATAGGCAGTTGCCGAAGTCAAAAAATCCGACCGTTTCTCTATTCTTGGAGACGCGACGTTAGACGTTTCTGGACAAGAACAGTTTTCACTACGTCTAAGGTACATGAAAAACGAATAATGCCCAGGATTGAGAGAGGATGTTGTTGCTTTCTTACCAGTGGAAGACCTATCAGCAAAATATGTCTGAGAAAATGTTAGGTATTTGCAAAGACAAATGGACTAGACATGGGTAAGTTAGTTGGTCAGGGCTATGACAGGGCCACCAACTTGAAAGCTTTTTCAGCACGGTTAAACCAAAATTTAAAAACTAGGGTGTGGAATTAGATAGCAGAGGTGGGCTACACTATACGGTAGCGATCTATTAAAACTAAAATGCAATACCTTTACAATTTAAGCAAGGAACAGAAGTTTCGAGACATTGATACATTTATCCAAAAAGGCAGTGGGCCACGGACATATAAGGAAGTGAAACTTACGAATATTTATTCAGGTCTGTGCGGAGAATACGCAATCGCCAACGCACAGTCTGTTACAAAATATATCCAAGCATTTGATCGGCAACAATCAACGAAACCATCGTAATTGCCATGTACAATTGTACGGCATTTGAGGATGATGAACAATGTTTATTGTGATTAACAAATATGAATGGATATGACAAACATCCATGCATTGCGTGGGATTCGAACACACAACCTCTCGGGCCAGAGCGCGTTGTGCTAACCACTACACCAAGCACAATGGCTCCACAGGAAGTGTATCACATGTTCTTATTTGTTTTTCTTATAACAATTTATGTATAAAGCCTGTCTTTTCTTGTAGCCATCAGTCGATGCNCAAGCAGCCAGGCAGGCAATCGTCTACATGAAACACCAAATTTCTTCAACCATTGGTAATTTCAAGATTAAGGAGCTTGTCATCCCAGAATCTACCATCTTGCCAATCACCAGGTGCTGATACATAACAGAGGAAGTCGTTCGTCCTGGAATCTGCAGACTCTACAACTCCTTGTAATCATTTGGAAACTGGGAAACCTTGTGCACAGGAACTTAACAATGCTAAGAATTATACAACTTTATTCCAAAGATGGGGTCTACCTTCTGGACGTTGCATCATGGCCATACAATAGGGTAAAAAAGGTTAATTTAAATCAAAGCAAAGTCACCGTTTGATGTTGTGTTAATCAATAGTTGACTTAAGAAGCAACTGTGTACATGGAAAAATAATATAGGTAGGGGGCCTATTCAGTTATTTTTTTTACTATGTATTTTCTTCCTATCTATGAAATCATATATATACAGAACTGTGTAAATCTGTTTATTTTAATTTACTTAAAGTACCTATACTATACACATAATGAAGCATTCCACAATTCAGTTTAATACAGGTTAAAAGAAAATAATAGGTAATGTGTACATAACACAATCATATTTTACTGAATACATACGTGTCTTTCAGATGTTAACTTTTTACGTACAAATTATTGTCACTCTATCTCCCCCTTTTTTTAGTGCCTTTGAGAACTAGGTTCCAAAAACAAACACTTATTTATATTCAACAATTGGTAAAACGATTTAAACTTTCCAATAATAGTTAATTATAAGGCTTGCCTAGTACACAGCACAAGCAGAGTCAAAGAACCCCGAACCTTGTTATCTTATAAACGTACGCAAATATATCACCTTAACGATGGTTGACCTGTTGCTCAAGCCTCTAGTTATCTTTTCCTTGGTTAGAACAATTGTCTAATCCTCTCTCTATTCAAATATTTTTGTTAAATAAAACTGTATCTGGTGTATCACCTCTTAATAGTATTTAGATAACTGCCAGCTAACATATTTTTCCTGACATACACATGGAATAAACCAATTAACATATCTAACTACTCTGTTTCGTATGTGTAGACATCATATTTACATACAATCTGCAAGATGTACTGACCGTCCCTGAATTAGAAGTAAAAAAAAAAAAATCAATACAGAAAACTATGGGCAACACCTTAAAACTTTTTTCATTTTTTGGGGGGGCTCTGCCAGAGTCAAGTACTTATTAGCTAAGGCAGGGAAGGGTCCAGATACAACATAAATGGCAACGCCAAACGTATTGCAAAAGTCGTGTAAGAATTAAATCTTGCAGTTATTAGGAACACTGTAGTTTACGTATAACTAGATGAATTGTAGGCAGTAGACGATTTTTTTTATAAGGCAAATGATCAAGCTGAGCCGGCTCAGCTGCAGCTTGGGTTGTGGAATGTTAAGTACTCTTATTTAGCTCAGGAAAGCTTTTCAGCTTTCAAATTTAACACCCAGAGAGGCACAAAGGTTTCACATTTGCTACTTACAGGTTTAAATCCTCTGGAATTTGTTTCAAATGTCAATTTTTCCTCTTGGATGACAGGCAAATATTCCCTTCCCCATGAAAGTCAAATGCAAAATAAACCATGTAATTGGTGCACTGAGCACTGAGGCAGAGTTGGAGGGAAATCAGTCCACCAATCAGCTCTGCCTCAGTCCCTCAATCAGATTGTTTGTTTTGCATTTGACTCTCAAGGGGAAGGGAATGTTTGCCTGCAATCCAAGATGAAAAATAGACATTTGAAACAAATTCCAGAGAATTTAAACCTGTAAGTAGCAAATGTGAAACCTTTGTGCCCCTCTGGGTGTTAAATTTGAGAGCTGAGAAGCCTTCCTGAGCCAAATACGATTACTTTACAAACCACAAACCAAGCTCCAGCTGAGCCGACTCAACTTGATCATTTGCCTTATATGTTTCAGTAAGATGATGTAACGGTTATTACGCTTGCCTCCTCATTCAAACTCAGGAACTGTCTTTAGTGAAAAAGGTCATCCTTCAAGTTTTCCATACAGCAGAACATAGAGGCATATATTTTTTTTTTAATATTAAGTGGAGCAAAAGTTACTGGCATTCAACATAAAAGAAGACAGTCTGTGTGACCAATAAGGGTGATGTGTCATTACAGTGCAGAGGGTCAAATTGACATTTGCACGAATATCAAACCCAGTTGTGTGGTCTCTAATTTTACATTGAGAGGAGGTGATAAAATATGCCTTTTGGTACATTTAAAAGTTATTAGGGTGAAGACTCGCCCAGTAGGAACTGAAGACTCACCAGGGTCACGCCTCTGATAGCTGATTTTGGCGGCTATCAGAGGCGTGACCCTGGTGAGTCTTCAGTTCCTACTGGGCGAGTCTTCACCATACTCATTCACTAGAAGCAACAGCACAGGTAATGTGGGGCCATATTTTACTGTGCTCTATCTTACCCGTTTCTTTTCTCTTTTCCTCGTCACGATCTGTAGTTGACACCGATCCGAGAAGATCATCGTATCCCCAGCACAGAATATGTTTGCTTCCAAACAGTGCTGGAGGGGTTCCAATACCGCCTTCCAACTCTAACAAACTCGTCAAAAGATCGCCAACACCTAACGACCCAATCTGTGGTTGGTTCTGAAGCAGATGTACAGTGTGGAGAAAAGATTTCATGGAGCCCCTACAAAAGAAAAAATATTATTTAGGCTGAATGAATAACGTTTACTTTTACCGAGAACCTCAAACAAGTTTATTTAATGATGCCTCGAAAAATATGAAAATAATACAAAACTGCACAAGGACTACTTCATTCTCCACAAAAACTTCATTTGCGAATTCTATTTCTAGACACTCCGCTCACTGCACCTAACAAAACGTGGTGTACAAGTGCATTTGTCAGTTTACTTTAACTAACTCGTAACTAAACGTACCTGGCACATGCAAGTGCTACAAGTGCAGCTGCAGCAATTTTCTTCCGTGAAGGATCTGTGATGGCAGACAAAATTTCTCCACCCTCCCCAAGCCAAGTGGACAAGAGATTTTCGATTCCATTTAGGCAGTCGGATGGTTCTTTGGATAAACTTAGAGGAGGACAATCTCGCAGACATTGCAAAAGTAAGTCTGTTGCAATTCCACACAGACTAGGATCTTGTTTGGCTTGAGACTGAAGTAACGGAAACACGAGAAGTAAACTAACGCGGGAACTAAAGTTGGACTGTTCATTTTTCTGCCAAACCGACTTCTTTTTCAAAATAGCAGACGCCTCCTCCTCAGCAAGAGTCTCTCTTTCTTGCTGTTCTAATGTCAATTGACGTTGCGCTCGCCATAAACCTTGTAGAGCATTAAGACGATACTCTAACAATCGTGCGTATTCGTTATTTTGCCGTTTACATAACGATACGATTTTTTCACTAATTTCTTGAGGATTCTTTGCTTCGAAATTAAACACTTCTTCCAGCTGCGATTCTTGGTAATGCACAGACGCTTTCTGAACATCGTGGGGAAGTTCCACTAAATCTGTCACTCGGATCAAACCATCATGCAAGAAAAGTGAGTCTTCATTTAAGGAGAGCCATTGTGATGCATCTCCAGCCGTAGATGACATTTTGGTCATAAGCCTACGACTTCACACATTGAAAAAGTGTATGTTAGCGTGTGAAGCAAGTCACAGTCACCAATAAATACGACCAAATTTTCCTCCAGCCTAATTTTGGAAATCACAATCAGCTGATGCACAAAACAACAACATTTACCAGTTACCCAACTCCCAACAGCCAACATCGGTAAACAAGTGAAGTCCACACTGCACGAGCGCATCGTAAAATTTCAATTGCGTGAAAGATACTCACAAGCTAGTACTTAAAAGCACCTTAAAAGGGAGAGAGAGAGTCAATTGCGTGATCATATGTACTCTGTTGTGTATGTCTCACTTGTGAGCCAATAAATATAATTTAGACACTAATATTTTACTGCTTAGAAATAAATGTCATACACGCTTTCAGTAACTAGTATGCAGCACAGAGCTTGTAGCTGTCTGCTATATAGGATCAAAAATTTACAAAGAAAAAGAAGATAAAGGATAAGAGACGAAGATTGCGCTATTGACCAACCTATTTTTTGGTCCGAGAACCAAAATATAACATTTATAATNTATTTAACTTGTTCTCTCTTTCTTCTGTTTGTTGTTTGAGTCAACTGTGTTTGCGGCTCACTGTACTAGTGTCTTCCGCTACTTTTTCATGTATTGTACTATTTTTCCTGTACTTCGATCACCCGGTCCTGTTACCTTAACATATTCAATGTAGCTATCTGAGTCTAATCGGCGTNCGTTTTCTAGTAGCGATGTGAAGATGAGTCCCGAAAACACCCATATACAATAAAGTCTTTACCTGCTGCATCGCCTATTTGGTTCGCTTCTGCAAGAGTACCCAATTTAAACAATCTTTCACAGTATAATCGAAGTATGTGCTCAGGCCCGCGTTTGACGTTGGTGACGCCCTCCCACACAGCACAAGGATATCCCTAGGATATCCTATGGATATCCCTAGGATATCCTATGGATATCCGTAGCTACTTTCGGGATATCCGTACCCACACAGCATGGAATATCCCAGGGATATCCTATAAATGTCCCAATCTCCCGTATACATCCAGGATATTGTAGGATGTCCTGGGAATATCCCAGGGATATCTCACCTGGGATATCCAATTTAAGGACANGCCGGACATTTATGGGATATCCCACAAATCTCCTAATGTCCAGTGAAAGTCCCGGGCAAGTTTCCACAACTTGCTAACAGAGGGCACGCAAGATGTATTGCGCATAACTGCCATTAACTGGGCGAGTCAGGAGACAACAGGAAGCAGCAAAGTAAGTACGAAATTCATCAAAATTACTAACTAAATTAACAGATCCACTGATAATTCGTTTCGTAAAACTTATAACATATAACTACGGTAAAGCAAAAATAGTGAACAGTTCGTAAAGTGTCGAATTTATGTCGTGTTGACTGATCTACA
>KZ873570.1:0-22004 GCA_003456935.1 Machilis hrabei
CATCTACTTTGAAGCTCTATTGAAACTCTGTAAATATGATCTAGGTTGTATTAAGCGTCTTTTTTTTCCAACATCCTGTGCAAGGTTTACCACCTTACCTCTCGGCGACGAGGGACTTAGAAAATATTTCAGCGGTCAATTTTTGTTTTGACAAGTGTACCTAGTTGAAATGGTTTTAAAGCAACCCCTTTCGTCTTTGACATTTTATCGTAAACAAGACGTCCTCAGCAAAGGTAGGTCAAGGTTGGAATCTCTTTAGATAAATTTCAAGTATCTTCGGGATTTATATATTAAATATACAGATTAGATTAATCTTACAAAGCCTTACACATTTCGTGGAACCACGCTACGCCACTGATTATGTATGTGAATCATACATTATATGTTGTAAAATTCATATAGGCCTTTTAGAATGTTTCCTCTTCAGCAGATATGTTTGTGTAGGGTTTCGTCAATTCTCAATGTTTAATGTTCACGGGATCTAATTTGTCATCGCAACATTCACGACTTCAGTGATTCAGTTATAAATTTCGTTTCGCTTAAAACGCAAAGTTTCGTTAGCTTGGTAAGTGAACGAAACTTTGCATTTTAAGCGAAACGAAATTTGTCGCAACGCTTAGTTTGAATATGAAAAATCGTTCCTGGTGCTACTGAAGCCATTTTGACCTTACTTCTTCTAGAACTTAATAATAATTCAAGAAACTTTTTACCATACTCCAAGACTGACTTGCCTACTGAGCCATCAGGTCTTGTGATGATAAAGGTGTCATAAATAAACGTTTAAGCTTGTTGCGGTTTTATCTGCAATTAATGAGTTAACTAAAGTAGGTGGAGAATGTAAATAACCTAAATAATTTCTTGTTTTAAAATATTCTCAAGACTAAGCTGTTTATGTTGTACATAACATTTCGATCTACTTTATTTTCATATTTTTTACAGTTTATTGTAGAATGACCTTTAAAAACACGAAATTCAAATTTGAATTGACTATAAATTAATAAATTGCACATCTGGGAGCTTGTTAAGATCAGTATGTCACACTTAGGTTTTGGTCTGGTCTCGTGGGTATGACACCGAGCTTTAGGTGGGGAGTTGTAGGTTCGAATCCCGCATTGTGCATTCATATTCATTAATCACAATACAATAACCATTGTCATTAAATCGCTCATCAGGTGTTGATAAGACACCACATATTATCATAATTTTCTCAGCTGATGATGATGACACCTCATGGTCATTTTAACAATGATCAACATTCCTTATTTTAATCAGTGGACAATCAAAAACAAAAATCCATACCTTATGCGGGTAAGCGAGCTACTAGAACAGACTTTGCTTAGATGGAAGAAAAATAAATGACATTGTTAGAACACAGATCTAAGGCGTATCTATGTTTCATGTGCTAGCTATTTCCGAATCACGCATTCCATTCACTAGAAAGAATGATGTAAGCATAAACGTGACAAGTGTCAACAACATTGTTATTTTTTTTATTCTCGATGATCTAAACAATGATGGGTGGATATGTTGTCATACACCCATTTAGGGGGCGNTTAACTTTCACAACATCCGTTCTCCGAATCTTTTCTTCGGTTTTGTGACAATCGCTGACAGCGATGAACACTTTACAATCTTTGAATATGAATATGTTTAGAGGGACTAGCGAAAACAAATATTTTGTTTTAATTTTAGTATACAGCACAGAACTCATTCTTCCAAATTTTAAAATGTAAGAAGCAATGTTGCTAGTATTCCGAAAGTACAACACTCTTTTCTGAATTGAATGGCATTTACCAAAATCACGTGGTCTCTTCTACGTACAGTAACTACGACGTTTGAGTCTCCAACGGCTTTGTTAGGTCTAATAGTTAGCTCACCGGTTCAATTACATCACTTGACAGAATTCTAATTGGTTACTAACGAACTTCACAAACATCTCACATTTTCACCTAATAAACTTGCATTCTCTGCCTTATGCTTTGCACTTTAACNTTTCCCCATAATCAGTTGCCAGTGGTTAGCCAAAGCCTGTTAGATTTAACGGCATGGAGCCTATTATGTGAAGGGTTGTCAGGGTAACGTTACGTTTAGCGAACAGATAGTAAGTGACGGGATTCACTCGTTTCAACTTAATTACGGAGATGACTTACTCCTCTCTAACGACAACCACGTGAAAAATAAGCCTTGGTCAAAACGGCGTGAAAAGCTCTAACTTGAATTCGTATTAAAGCTGTTTCAAAAGTAGCTTAGCAGTTAAACGTGAAAATTCAAATGTTATTTCCACTCAATTCTTCAACAGCAGACTAAAAAGCAAATGTGAAATGTGATGTTTATTTGTTATAATTCGTTGATAGTTTGATATACTCAGGAAAAATGGAATTTGCTTTTTGTGTGAAACATCTTAGCACTCCATCCAAACATTTGATAAGAATGATTCATCCAGCATTGCTATTAAAATTCTATTTTCTTCATTGTACTAAAAGAACAAAGCATATCCTGGCCACTGTTNAAGCTGCGGTAATCTTAAGCCAGAGTTACGATTATTACGCTTTTAGTGAATGCGCAAAAATTTGCAATAATCCAGACACTTTTCGCTTTAAGCTTGTGTAACCAAAGCTAAGTTTATGTTTATTGAATTTAGACGGAATAGAACTTTGCCATTTTTATTTACCCTCTTAAACATAAGTAATAACAGTTTTAAATAAACTCTGGAAATCTTCCCGTAGAACTATTTAATGCTACAAAGACAAATACTGTAATACCGGCGTCCAAGTTTAACAAACAGAAGGATGTTACAAAGTTTTGTTTGCAGTTTAGCAAATTTCTTGAAATAGTATTAGTAACACTGAGTGCATACTGTTTTACAATAAAAAATGTATACTTACGTTCATTTTAGGAAAGAACAGAAATGCATCTATTATGAATTCTTAATTTTTATGAACTCTTCAGCATGTTTAGATTTTGCCACTTATATCGATGTATTGTCGGTGGTGGTTTCTTTTTCGAACACTTATCGATTGGATTCCAATTTTAGCTTCTATCCTGGAAGCCTATTAACCCAGAACTGCCTGGTACAGCGAGAGGGGTTTGAACCCCTGAGTATTAAAGTTGACAATTCTAACGTAAATGTTATTTGAGTCTCAATTGTATGTTTGAATACAAAAGCAAAAATAAAAATAATATTTCAGACGGTAGATAAGATTATAGTTTTTCATTATGGTCATAGTAAAATATTCGTTGNATTTACCATAGTGAGGCAGATTGACAGCAGTTAATTAGTTTGAGTTTGAACTCATGTTATCCTTATACTGAGATATGACTGGTTAAAAGAATGCATTCCGAAATGTAAACGAAAATCTGTGCATCTACCCACATTAGCTCAGTGCTACCTTTTCTGTTAGCTGTATGTTCTTATTCAGAGATTACCACGAAGCTTGATTTCAAGTAGTTTCTGTTCTCTGTAAAACATAAGAACCTATAAAAAGGTCCACTACAAAACGAATAAGGCTTTCAAGTATATCTAACTCTCAAAACTGCTAAAAAGATGATCTACGGAAATACTGAACGTAATGAAACTTACACGTTCAACATGCAGATCATGATAAAAATAGTATCCAGAATAATCCCACACCGACTGCGGAAGTGACGTCATTCCCAAATTTGGTGAACACATTGATATGTCTTCATCGTCAGGACTAGGCCCAGAGCAACTCGTCATGTAGTCGTACCAGTCCCACGTCCATTCAACCCACTGCGCTTTCTGTTTGGACGAAGCGAGTGTTTCGTAATCCCAGTCAGACTCGTGGACGTACCATGGGTTGGACCACGTCGACATGCTGTTTGTTCACGAACAAATATTTTAACGTCAGGTTTATTTAAAATCTACACCAATCACTCTTTTCATGGTTTTCAATTTTTGTTTCTGCTCCTTTCGTTACTGATGTCCATTGCAAACACAAGCTACTGTTTTCCCAAACATAGTGTGTGACAAACGCTGCACAAAGACTCCTCAAACACCGACCACTGAACACTAAAGTACCTTGAGGAACCCCAGAAATGTCGACTTCTTAACATGGACACATCCACACGTTACTTAATTAACATAACATTTTAAGTTCACCATGTCAGTTTTGAATCACAACGACTTGTAAGTGTTGAACGACCCACTATTTCGTTCCACCGCCAACTGCCACTGTTAACTCCAGTGAGTAAAACTACTGTATGTGTTCTTGGCGTGACATATGTCGTGTTTTGTCACGGCTGCTGAATTTCTTGCACTAGATATGAGGCAGGCCAGAAACGAGTGACCTTTACTCGAAAACCCCCATTCTCTCTCTCTCTCTCTCTCTCTCCCGTTCTAACAATTTATTTTCACGCACTACGCGTCGTTGCATGTGTACGTCGTAATGTAAGTCTGGGTCAGAATCTGAAATAAGTCCACTGAGCCTTTCGGTAATCACAATCGAGTTAAAAACTGTAATCTTTAGTTATAGTCTGACCACGCATATTGCACAACAATTCATTATTATCGCCACCTACTGAGGATGCGTTATGGTATAGCTACCGAGTGTCACTCTATCACTCACTTAAACATCTCTTGACTTCTGGGAATTGGGTACAATTTATTACACGTCTTACAAAAACGCCTGCATACATTCTGATCACAACTAACTGAGGTTTGGCTCATGTAATGGTTGCCAAGTGCTCCTCTACGACTCAGCTAGTATCCTTTGGCCTTGTGGGGTCTGGTTACAATCTTAAACATAACTAATTTAGCTATAGTCTGCCAACCTAGAAACAAGCCTGCGCAGATTCCACAAGACTTCACTGTGACCGCAACCAATTGAGTGGAGTGTCACGGTATGGCTGCCGGGTATAGTTTTCATCCCTTCATTGCACGAGTCTACTTTTCAAGATTTATTGAAGCCTGTTNCTACGAGGCTGTTTTTAGGTTGTCTTTCTATGACTGTGATATGAAAGTTAATGTTAGAAATTCGCATGCTTTCCAGAACTATTAATAACAATGTACATTCACATACTGATTCCAAACTATAATTGCTCCGCTCACGATTGTCAACTGAACAGTGAAAACAGTCTCACCAAGGACAGAGAGATTATAATCTGCAAAGCGAGTGCGATCTTTCTTCACTTAGGTATTGAGNAAAGAGTACTTTTAATTCTTCAACTTTATGCTCATGAGTATGCGATGTGTGGAAAGTATTCCAAAATCGATGGCGACTAATAGCCCGACTATTTTAACGTACTTGACGAAGATCTCGCCGAGTCTTTGATTCTACAAAAGAAGCATTGTACATTAGGGTGCATCGAAAAAAACTTTTTTCAAATTTCGATTGGCCGGATTGAGGAAAAGTTGCGTTTGGGTATAAGTACTTCACACAAAAAATTTGAGATTTTTCGGTCAACATCTTCCTTTGCCGCACCGGGGTTGAAGGTTTTTAGGGTATGGTTAGGCAACCCGCATAACAGATTGGACAAAATTGGCTGTATTAACCTTTATTAGGGCAATTTTTTCGACGTAAAAGGTGCTCTTTGTCTGTCCTAACGCAGTGTTTTACGTAGAAGCTCCACCAAGGAAGGGGAAAGGGTGGTAAAAAATGAGGTCTAAACACACATATGAATGAAAAAAAAATCAGATTTTGTTCATAACCACGTTTCCACCGTTGTCCTTTCAAGCTGCAGCTCTTAGCTAGTTTCCAAAAAATAGTCTCGCTAAAGTGCAAAAATTGAGGTGTTTGGTTCGTCGAGTGAGTTAAACGACACACAGCTAACGACTTATGGTGACGTAATGCGGCATTTTTACTGGATCAAACTCGACAAACAAGAGAACCTAATGCACACCTTGCATCTGCTGTCGCGGACCGGATAATGGAGATAAGAAAAAAAGATTCCAATCCTACCATCAGTAAACAATCAGTTGTCGAGAGGAGAGTGAACTATCACAAAAAATCCAGAGATATTTTATAGAGTTCGAAACGCAAGTCGGCTAGGAGAAAGATGGAAGACTTNTCACAATCAGGTTTCAAAATGTGTATGTAGTTGCTAATGCCCGAATCCAGATGTAGAGTGCCATAGTGAAAAGGAATCAAAAGTGCCAGCTATCAAGAGTGATTTCCTGAAAGACCAAAGAACTGACAGGAAGATGAGCATCGGACCTGTCGACTTCGTAGGTACTGTGGCTCTTCAAAAGCGTGAATCCAGAAAACAAAAAACTTCGTCTGCTTCTCAGAGCACATCAACTGCCACAGGAGATCGTGAACAGCATTCATCCGAGGACTCCTTGTCGTCCNATGTTGGAGAGTCAAGCAGCACAATGGGCTCCGAGTATGATCCTGGGCCAAGTACAGGTACATTCACGAAGAAGGATCACACCCAGTCTCAATTGGCACTCCCGAATGTAGCAGCGGCAGCTTATCGAACAGGTGTACCGGGTAGGACTGTAGTCTTGANTGNGACCGCACCCTTCATGACGCAGGCGTCATATCACCGGAATGTACATCCAACCTCATAGATAAGTCAAAGATTAGGCGACAAAAGGGAAAACTAAGCTCAAAATTGAAGGAAGAACAGAGAATGGAAGGGACCTCCATTAAGAGCGTATATTTCGACGGTCGAGAAGACGCTACTCAGGTACAAGTAAAGAAAGGATACCAATTCTATCGACAAGTAACACAGGCAGAGCATGTTACGTTGGTTAAAGAACCCGGATCAGAATACTTGGGCCCTATTGCTCCGACATCCGGGCACGGGAACACAATAGCTCAGTCGATAGTATATTTTTTAAGGGACAACGGAGTCAATCTATCTGATCTGAGAGTGCTAGGATGCGATGGAATAAATGTGAATATGGGGTAGACTAATGAATCTATAGTATGCATTGAGAAAATACTAGGAAAGGAGCTACAGCGCGTTGTATGTATGATTCACATGAATGAGCTTCCANTACGTCATTTGATTAACCATCTGGATGTTGACACAACTGGTCCACTGACACTTTCAGGCCCAATCGGATAGAAACTTCGTACTTGTGAAACGACACCAGCAGCCTTATTAGAGCCCATTGAAATCGTATGGCTAGAAAACTATGACAAACTTGACTGAGCAATGACCAACAATACCTGCTGGGCATGTGTCGAGCAGTATCACAAGGATACTGTTCACAGGATCTGCTCAAAAAGAAACCAGGACCTGTGGTAATGTCTCGTTGGTTGACAACCGCATCTNGGATCCTTCAATTTTACGTAAGCACTGCTAATCCTNAAGAAGACCTTAAGTGGTTAGCCCAGTATGTAATCAAAGTGTATGCACCGATGTGGTCCAAAATAAACTCAACCCTTCGTGTACGGAAGGGGCAAGACNTTTGTGGAAGCTCATCACATTACCAAGTTTCTCCCAAAAGAGTTGAAGAAGATTGTCTGTCGTGTGATAAGGTCAAATGCATACTTTGGTTCTCTCCATGATTACAGACGCAAGCAGGGACATCAAAATGCTAGGCTGGAGAAGAATCAAAAAGTGTTGCCACCAAATGAGNAGTACTTCAGAGCGGGAATTCGTCGTGCCCGAACTCTACCTGCACGCAAATGATTACCACGAAAGTGTGAACTGGTTCAGCACAAAAGTCACAGAACCAGATCAATAACCATGGAAGAAATCGACGAAAGCATCAAGAGTGCTGATGAGCAAATTTTGTCGCTTTCCTGCCACACGCACAAAATGCGGTGGAGAGACTGATTAAAGTAGTCACCGAAGCTGCAGAAGCTGTTTGTGGGCCCGAGAGAAGAAACTACTTTGTGACAGCTAAGTTGCCACAATTTAACACCAAGCAAACTACAGCTTGATGAGTACGAGGGGAATAAAGTGATACATTCATTCATAGGGTGGGCGGCAGCTACCTCCTCGTGGTGAATTCTTGGTAGTTTCAATACTATTTTTTCGAAACTAGCTAAGAGTTTCAACTTGAAAGGACAATGGTGGAAACATGGTTTAAGAACAAAATATGATTTTGTTTTCATTCATGTGTGTTTCGACCTCATTTTTTACCATCTATCCCCCTTCCTGTGTCGAGATTTTACTAAAAAAAGACTACGTTAGGACAGACAGACAATGTTTATGTGACAAAGAACACCTTTAACGTCAAAAAAATTGCCTTACTCTAGGTCAAAACAGCCAATTTTGTCCAATCTGTTATACGGGTTGCCTAACTAATACCCTAAAAACCTTCAATCCCGGTGCGGCAAAGGAAGATGTTGACCGAAAAATCTCAAATGTTTTGTGTGAAGTACTTATACCCAAATGCAACTTTTCCTCAACCCGGACAATCGAAATATGAAAAAAAATGTTTCTATGCACCCTATTGTACATCGTCCTGAAATGACCCATCAGGTGTCGATATGACGTTAAGTACAACATATCATCATCTAATTGGTACATTTTATTGTACAGAAAGATCCAAAATTCGTGCATCCTATATTGGGAACATATTACTGAACTATGTTAATCACTCATATCTACTACACTTCAGAGCTAGCATCCATCACAAATATCTGTCAAGATCACATTTTAAGAACGGATCACCGTGTTCAAAACCTGGTCCGAATCGGGTCAGTTTTCCTGAGCCGGTGCTAAAGTGTGACCCGGTTGAACATAATCACCCGGTGACCCATTCCACCTCTGGTGAGTATAAAGTGCTATCCTACGAGTCTGCCTATACAGCACTCCACATTAAGGTATGCTCGTAAGCGTCTTCCGGGAGGGACGTTAAAAGTGGGGTCCCATTGTTATGTGTCCGATGTGAAATATCCCAAAGCATCGTTGTCACTCGGAATGGGTCCACCATTAGACCTACGATGTTAGAAGTATGGGACGATAATCTTAAACCAATCACAGGTTTCACAGCGAGGCACCCGATAATGAAGAGTCGATTCATATTTTATCACTTTTAATTTTTGTAATTGAAAATGATGTGAACAATACGTTCCTCAAATGTTTAGTCATCATCTACACTTTAAACGTAGTATCCGGACTACGCTGAAAATGACGTTGGCCAAGTGTCATCTCACAGAATAATAGTGGCTGAGTCAGACCTTTTCTTTGTAGCTTACTGAATATTCCTCTTACCTCACGACTTACATGCTCTCCTTCACTAATTAGCTGAGTCTGGTTTTGCAACGGTAAGCTAACAATGCTAATGATGAAGCCGGTCATCAGTAGCATGCCGACTGAATTACGACGCTTCGTAACACGAACCCTTCATCAGTGAATGATGATTTTATCTTTTGAGCCGTAAAATTTGATTCATGGGATGGCTCTAGAAAGAACAAAAGCACTCTCAAACAATATTAGTTTTTGCTGGCTTCATCCAGCTATAACACAAGGCATGTTAACTTAACCTCCTCAATTAAAATCAAAATCAAAACTTCTGAAAAGTGCATACAGATCTTTCAAAGCTTGTGAGATGTAAAGAACGTTACGTAATAATAGGCTACGGATTATTATTTATCGAGAGGTTTAAAACGCCTAGCCTTCAAGCTGACTGTTTATACATAGAAATTGTAAGTACAGTATCTTCATAGAAGCAAGATGAGTATAGGCTAGATGGAGACTTGAAATTGATCGTGGTGCCAATACGATATACATTTCCCCGAACATCTTGTCCTATCCTTACAGAACGGTCAACTACAGTTCAAGATTTGTTCCTTGAGTTTCCAAAGTCATCTGTTTTCCCTCAAAAGAACAATCTTCAAACCATCAAAACAAAGGATCGTTAACACTTGTTTTCTTCCCTTTTGGCTCTCACGGTGCTTTGGCGGCTTCCATTATAGGATTTTTAAAAAGTGGAAATTCTATAAAAACGAAAAACTACAATAGAACTATTATCGAGGTCAATGACTTTAAGAATAAAAAAAACTTGTCAAACAAAGCCAACAGCGGTCATCGGTTCGATTCCTACACAAGATGGTTGTTGTCACTATCCTCCAAATAAATGTTTGTGATTATCCAATAATCAATATAAGCATTTTTTATCGTCATGAAATGCCCCGCGTATGGCATCTTTATGACGTAAATACCATACATCATCATTAGTTAACAAAAAAACCATCATTAAACTAATTTTATTGTAACAAATAAGTTTTTGTTTCACATTATTTTGATGCTGGTAATTTAGACTAATATTTAATTGTAAATAAATAATTACACCTTAAAAGTTCTATTCACTTTAATGATTGATTTATAAATTACGTATACCATCAATTCTTTTAATTCAGAAATATTCTCAGCATTACAATTCCACACGCGGCCATACCTAAATTAATGCATCTAATTTCTTATATACAGGGTGTTCGGAAATTCCCCTTAAAAAATGATATGGTATGTTCCTTGATTGAAATGGAGTGGAAAAGTTATTTTCCAAAAATTCCGCAGACCAATAGTTTTCGATTTATTAAAGGTTTAATCTGACCAATCACGGAGCGCGTAGCAGTCGAAGCGCCCGCTTCACGCATGGTACCACCAATACCACTACGTGAAGCGGCCGCCTCAACTGCTACGCGCTCCGTGATTGGTCAGTTTGAACCTTTAATAAATCGAAAACTATTGGTCTGCGGAATTTTTGGATAATAACTTTTCCACTCCATTTCAATCAAGGAATATACCATATCATTTTGTAAGGGGAATTTCCGAACACCCTGTATATTGTACTATTTTCAATTATGAAGCAGCTGCATGTTAGGAATGTGATGCATATATTCAGATCATTAACATGCTAATACAGCACTGTAGCAAGTTCGTGATTTCCCGGCAATATTAGCTCATCAAGTCTGTAGACGATTTACAAATAGTATCAAGATTTGTATGAAGTAAGAGAGCCTTTTCAGTTCCATTCACTAATCAACCAAAATCAGTAGGTCATCTTCGCTGTTTTGGGGGCATACTCTGAATGAGAACTCTCTTCTAATTTCTAAGGTTTTACAAAAAGCTGTAACGAACATTTAAATCCAACGATGCACTGTAAAGAAGACGAACGCTTGGGTGAGCAATTTCTCATCCAAGAACAACAAAACCAGATCAGTTCTTGTTAGCAAATCATTCTCTTCGGTTCATTGAGACATTGCAATCTCCTTAGATTTGGAGTATTTTAATTGGCACTCGTTAATTTAAAAGTACCTATACGTTTCGCAAATTAGGGTCTTTAATACGTACAGTTGTTCTGCTTCATAAGGTTGGATTTATACAAAACAGTAACGGATACATAACATATACAGGGTGTCCCTATAATAGTGCCCAATAACTATAAGGGTGATTCCTAATGAAGTTTAAAATCGAAAATGTAAAGAAACGAAATTGCCTCCGATGCTTAAAAACGATGTAAAATAGTGTGATGTGGCAACGTAGCTTTTTCTGAAACGAACACAGACCCTAATAATGCGAATACGTTTGCTTTAAAACAGTGAAGTAAAGTGGAACGGACTTTGATTTTCAAGCGGGCGGGTTGGGTTACGTTGGATTGCCCTCTCACGTGAATTTTTATATGTAAAGTGTTTATAAGATTACGGAATAAAACACGTTTATTGCATTTAAAAGTGAGAACAATAAAAAGAGCTTTAAAAGTTCCTAATACACTAACGGAGACGATTTTAAAAGTTTTGAAGATCCAACTTTTTATACGTTTATTTCCGTTGATGTTGATGCTCGCTTTGAATTTCCTTCTCTTCGTTTGTTTCTCAAAGAAAGTGTTTCTGTAGCAGCCAAGTCAAGGATGAGACACGTTACTCAGGCAAGTGCATAAAATTATATTCATTGCAGTTTGTTGCTGGAGCCAAGAGGATCGTTGGTAAGTATGGAAAATATTTATCATATGCGAAAATGACCCGTTGATGCTCGTTTCTTCCGCGACCTGCCTTAGTTCGTGGTCAGCGCTTCAGATGGCTTACTTTACAATGATAGGTTTCTATGAACATTTTGTTTCTTCCATCTGCATAACCGTTAGTTAGTTGATATTCGGGTCTATCGATTGGTGTATTTTATCAACGTCAAAATCATTATCTGAGAAACATCTCAATGAACATATCCATTTTTAACAAGGTCGATTCAGCAGGGTAAAATAAGACGATAAAGTATAATGTAATGAATAGACGTCCTGTAATGATGGCATAGACTTATTTATATTTTTATGTGAAAGTAATGAAAAAAATGTTTAATAAATAGTTTCGCATTAGTTAAAAAACTCCGTTATTATTCACATTCTCCACCTGATGAAGGTGATAGTTATGATAAAGATGCCACGTAATACGCTCCACAACGTACTCATTTGCAAAACAAAAATTCTATACTCTATCTGAAATATGACTCTGCTACGAAAGACTATAAGTTATAGCGTATGTTACTGTTTTATGTTCCGTAGACATCTGTTGGGTTGTAAGGAATGGTTATCATCATAAAAGTGATTATAACGGACATGATACACCCAGTCCTAGAACCTAGAACTTCTTTAACTCTGGCCACTATTCTAGTAAGTAACCGAGTCTGGGCATCGATAACTTTTCAAATATACGTATAAGGAGTATTAAGTCAACATTGTCTGTACTTTGGGAACGAAGCAAAGAACTTTGGGTTTGCAGTAAGGCTGGTTAGCTTAGACGCTAATGGGGTGAGGGATACTTAGGATCATTTATTTTGTATTATCGGCATAGGTTTAATAAATGTTTGTCTAAATAACAACACATCTCCATTACTTTACATACATCTACAGTATACACTGTAAGATGATAACTTAAGCAGCTTTTAGCAGAGTTCTGGGAAATTAAAATTTAAATATGATTCTGAATGGTTACTTACCTATGACTGCTCGCCGTGGTTAATCTTTTAATATTTTGCCAATGGGTCGGTCGTGGGGGTTGCAGAAAACAAAAACATTATTCGGCCATCCTGATCTCAGGACCTAACCCCCTTAGATTAATGTGTGTGGTGGTGGATGAAAGCACTGGTTGGTGTACGAGAAAAAGGTGGAAACAAGAACAAACAAACTTAACTAAAGCGAGCTACTCGCACGATTAAAAGACGAGCTGCATTGTGTTTAAACATTTGCTGTTGTAAACGTGTCGTGTAACTATAAGATTAAATAAGTCTGGCCTTCTTTTAGTCATAGCTGAGTAACTGTTCACAATCGGATCCGTGTTTATATGACTTCTTTTTTTACTCAGACAAACTTTTCCTATATTCCATCTTCTAACTTTGTGACCTTCCGTTAGAACTGATTGTTTACTCCCCAAAGAAAATCATTATTTAGTTATCAAAACACGAAATTCGATACATTTGTAATTTTTCATCGGCAAACATAAGTTTTTCGTCTATTAGATTAGCGTACTGAAAAAACGGTATGCACAATAATAGCTTTACCTCAGAACGCCTGCACAATAATAGCTTTACCTCAGAACGCCTGCAGCGCTACGTGCGCCGAAGCGATTACACTCTGGAGGTAAAACGGTACATGCCGGTCAAACCTCAAACCGCAAACAGACGCACTTTCTATTGTAAACAGCGGCACACACCACAAATATTGTTTAATGTTCCGTACCTACAATTTGCCAGTGTCCATTTTGTTGTAGCCTACGTAGACATTAAGTTTTACAGGTTAAGTTATGTACATGCAGTGCCAGGAACGATTTTGTCAAATCCAAACGAAGCGTAGCGCAAAATTTCGTTTCGCTTGGATATGACAAAATCGTTCCTGGCACTGCATGTATATATTTTTATAACTTTTCCAACTTGAACCAATAGACAATGCATTTATTTTTAATGACGCCATTTTAAAATTCGAAAATTGATAGATTTGTCGCATTATTTTTAATTCATAAAAATGTAGTACAGTATAAGTGAGACATCGTTAATAGTAAATAATGGGTNAAGGGGAAGAGCGGCCATTTTTGGCCGAACCTTCGCCCAGTAAATAAAGACGTGTTATTATTATTATTAAAATTTAAAACAAAATTAATACATTTGCTAAAACATCTCTCGCGTTGCAGCGACGCTTAATGCTGATCGACTTTTGCCACTCACTCGACAGAAAGTCTGTAATTTGAATGTTAAGTACCATTTATTTGTAGAAGATTTTTTCCCCCATAATTAAAAGGTGTGGTTTGTTTCGTTAGCTGAAATTCATTGTTTAATACCTACACACAGTATTTATTTCAACACACATAACGCATTTGTAACGTGTCACATCTAACGACTTGAGTAATGGGCGTTGCTCCAACTTGACATATAAATACACATGAGAATACGGCGGGTGGTAAGCATATAAGGATAATATATTTACATCCCACTAATTATTTAATCGTTTAACGCTACAAACATGTGTGTAAATACTACAAGCATTTGTTTGGAACTTAATATTTAGAAATTATATAACCTTGACGCGTTTGGGCATGTATAGATGAGAATTACGTTGCAGAAGACTCGCCTCTAAAACAAGATGGGAATTTTTGTAAAACCGTGTATTCAATTTGATGTATGGCATAAAATAGTACGTCTCAACTTTCGAGGGGTTTGAATCAACAATATATAGAATACACAATTTACGTACACAACATGTTAACATAACATGCTGGTACTTACGTTGATCCCATACTGCTGCATTACTTGGGATACACATGTACATGCAGTATCTGACCTTTGTCTGTTTTACATTTTTTTTCACGGTTGCTGCTCTTCTGAGCTCACATCTTTAATTCCTCCTAGTGCTACCTATGTTCGTACTACTCTACATCTTCAAACCTTCAAAACAAAGGTTCATAAACACTTGCTTTCGTCCTAGTTCTATGTTTACTTTTGGCATTCACGGTGCTTTTGCATTACAGGTTTATACCCTTTTTTTGAGTTGCTTATCACAAAAAAATAGTCTTATTTGTTGTAGACACAGACCTTTTAATGGTATCTGACACTTCATGATGAGTCAATTTTGCCACCCATTCGACACGCAGCCGGCCGGTTATGGTTTCTTTTCCATCGACTACTTTTCGATGAGACCACACGTTTAACAACACTTTCTTTCTAATGTTTTACAAGTTTTATCACAATNTTATACGTGTTTCACTTATGTACAGGCTATTCCAAATGTAGAACGAAAACGGGTATATTTCTTGTCCCTTTATTACTCTCCATGCCGGAAACCAGGAACGATTTTGTCATATCCGAACAAAGTGTAGCGCCAAATTTCGTTACGACAAAATCTTATCCTGGTACTGTAAGTAACATTTCTGAAAACCCTCTTTTTTTTTTGTGTTAATGACGTTTTCAAATCTGGACAACCGAATTTTAAACCGAGTACGTGGTTGACGAAATCCGGGTGCCTCGATCTAAAAACAGATGCACGGCATGATATTAGCAAAACATTTTCAGGAGTGGAAAGGCACCCATGTACCCGGGTAACAAGAAGTTGTTGCGTGAATGCAAAGGATGTCTTTTTATGTACAAATAACTGAACGTATAACCTACTGTACACTTCATTTGTATTTTCTCACAATCACTGTTTCGCTTGAACTCGGAAAGTGTGCCTTTGATGTGAGCTATTCATACACTCCTCCATCTGACCGTTTTNCTCTCTGCTTGCCAAAAGCAAACATTGAACAGTGCAAATAAAGTATTTGAAACGCTTGAAGTAAATCCCAAACAATGTTATTAGTTTTCTGGATAACCCAAATTAAATACTAACCTCGTCTTTAAACAGCTCCTAATGGCTATGTATCCACCAAACAGATGGGATTCGCAATTGTAANGATCTTGTGTCTCTCAATTACAGAGGCCGTCGTCAAGAGCGAAGGAGAGATAAAAAGGAAGAAGGAGTTGTAGGTGTGGTCGTTGAGGCTGACACTCTCGTGACTCGTACCTAGTCATTAGANAAAGCTTTTCTCGAAGAAAAACAGATCTAGGGTCTTTCTTTCACATCCACTGTTTCTCTTCTGGTGTAAGAACCATTAGTACTCGGGATGGATGCACCTCTCCTCAAACCGGGAGGTACTTGACCTCCACATCAGACGTTTATGATGCTCAGCTGTTTTGAACAAGCTTTAGTATAACAACGTTTGCAGCCATACATTCGGTAGATTTTGACAAACATGCACTTTAAATACAATTGTCTCCTGTATCGTCTTTTTCTACAGCAAGGCTGAATCGAACAAAAGTCTCTTCTAATGTAGGAAGTGCTGGATTACAGAACAGTTCCTTACTGGCTACAACGATCACGTATTTCTTTTTTACGAACAATGTAAATGTCATGTGATTTGGTTCGTATCTGCTCCGGGGATGGAGGGGCACCAAGAGAGATGGATTCCGGCATTAAAAGGATCCATGATCTAACTAACAGTTTGGCTTAAGCGCTCCCGGGTTCAAATCCCGAGGCTGAATAACTCCTAGCCCTTCAGGAATCCTATAAACGAGTCTGCCTGTGAAACACTCCACACTAAGGTCTTCCGGGAGGGACGTTAAAAGCGGGTCTCATCGATAAGTGTAGATGTAAAAGAAGAACCCATCACCAGCTTTGTGTCGAGTGAGTGGCAAAAATCAATCATCTTGAAGCGTCGTTACGACGAGGACGGAACCATTAACTAAAAATAACCAAACTAAAATTGAACTAACACATCGTGTCATAATAATGTCTAGTTGTTCGTTTCTAATGAAGCAAGAAAAAGCCTACANGTGGTCGTCTTATAGTTCTAAACTTATAAGTTGACTATTTGAAAACCTGCTTCGAAAATGTTTAAATGCAGATAACTATCTCTTTAAAACAGCTTTCGTTACTTCCNAAAAGTCAGTTGAATTTTAAATTTTAGTCGGTCTTTGACTTTGTAGAGAGGGAGGGANGGAGATGTCAATATTTGTGTATAAGTTTCAGACTAAGTGCACCTGATGAAGATAATACATAACAACCGAAACGTCTAGCTTCTTATATAAACATTTTATCCACTAAACCACGAAATATTCTGTTTATTTGATATACGGTGCAATAATTCTGAAGTAGGCCTATCGTTTATAGTGAAAGATTTGAAATTCAATATTTAAAGTATTCAAGTTCAATGTTAGTTCAAGGTTCAATTATACGTTTCGAGGTTTAAGATTAAAGGTTCAACTAATATATTTAATTATCAAGCTCATAATTATATACTGGGGACTCACATAAAACTACAAAATAGTGTCGAGTTCGGTGCAATTTAAACGCGACCCAGTCAGTGAGAAAGGAAAAGTCACGACGCTCACCGATTGGTGGGTGAATCAGCAGGTTGATCGTGATGACCTACAAAGATGGCTACCTCGCTCATCTCTCCACCACCAAGTTCCCGTTCGATTGTTCTGTCTGTCTGTCACCTGAGGAATGCTTCTTTCTCATTATAGACACACGAAATTAAGCATCTTTTAACTGTCACTTCACGTTATGAACGCTCTTCTGCACCTCTTGCTACAACAATGACAGAATCATTCTCAAATANCATCAATTCATTCTGGAGTGAACAAGAACATTCTTAATTACCTCAACTTATCTTCTAGTTTCCAATCCTATCAAAACAATTAAATATATTCGCTGAGTAAGCGAAAGTCCTATAAGCCTGTTGTACACCAAATCGAAATGCTTCTCATAGTATATTGAAAGTTTTAATCAAACCTTCATTGCCTTTAGAATAAGCGTGAACAGGTGGCACCACTGTCGCATCTTGAAATTAGTTTGTGATATACTTCTTTGTCTGTCATACTTAAGATCCACTGATTTTGTTTCTTTACCTAATGGTCTGACTTCTGCTGACACCTTAGGCCTCTTCCACGATTTAACGAAGTTTAGGAATGGCCGAATTTTGTTACTCGCTCTACACATAGCCGGTGTTGGGTTCTTTTAGGTTGGTATCCCCCTTTTATCATCCCTCCCGGAAGACGCCTACGACCATATCTTAATGTGGAATGCTATAAAGGCACACTCGTAGGGGTTTGACTTTCAGCTCGGGACAAATGTCAAGCACTCTGCTATTGATCCAATCTATTGGTCTTTCACGGTTTTTCATCCAATCACTATTCTTTTCAAAGCCACGTGACAACAACTGTTGCTTGATTGGTTTGGTTACCTTTTGTCAAAACAAGTGGAATCACGCTCCCGAAAAACAAATAAATACCTTAATGTCTGGCTTACGTGGGGACAAATCCGGGGTATTAATAATCGAGAGATATAGAACAATACCTTGTGTTGCTTTGGGTGTAAAATTTTCAAAGAGTACTTAAAATGTAATGTGTGTAATTTAATGAATTTATTTTTTTAACCAAAATTGGAGAAATCACCAAATTACACATATTGGCTTTTAATTCGTTTTTTAAAATGTTACACCAAAATCAACATAAAGCATTGTGTCTGTCTCCCTTCTTAATTTCCCGGATTTATTCAACAGAAGCTATTTGTTTTGTGGGAGCGTGGCTGTAGGAAAAACTCTAAAAATGCCATGCACTTTTAAGGTCAGTTGACGCCACAATTACGAAGTTGCTCACATGAGAAAGAGGGTTGTATCAGATCTGCGAGGGCAATTCGAAAGCGGAACCGTGCGGTCCTATTTTAGCTGGAATACAATTTAATAATGTATTTCAGGTGATACAAAAATCAGCTAACATGAACAAAAGTCTCTATAGTTTGGTAGTTATGTTTCGCAGTGACGTCTGGAGAGTTTTCATCTTATTTGTTGTTATACAAGGAATAAGATACAGTTATTCAAACAGGACAAGTTTTCCTTATGTCGTGGTTCCATGGAAAACTTCCGTTATTTCTCCTTGTAAACGGGGATTACCCTGAATTTGTATATTATTCTAGATAATGTCTCACGTTCTCATCCTCACAAAAGTAGGCTCAAAGACAGTCAATTGTTAAATCTTAGTTTGGGTTCCATGATTTCAAAAATGACAGAATCGGCAATTGTAGATAGTAAATTATTGTACACTTTTACCGAACTGAAAAAACAGATTAATGATTACGGAAGACATAGCCAAGTCTTAAATTTTTGGAAAATATTCTAGAAAAGGGTTGAAATGAAACTAGATGTCAGCACGTGTCTAAGGAAGCAAGCAGTGAAAGTGTGAAAAGGCGTTTTAGTAGGAACTGAAGTCATTTCATGAAAATTAAGAATCCAAATTCTTTCCGAAGACAGGGCACTGCTACTTGGTTGAGTGTTTCTCAAATAGCAGTGCTTGACAAATCCCAGAGGACGTCTGGGTGAAATATCGCACCAATACAATGCTGGAATAAGGTAAATAATCTTGTTTATTTATTTTTCAATATAGAAAATAATTTTCTATTCTTGTTTCCGACAAAATATTAATAATGACTGTTATTTTAGTAATACTCTCAGACTGTCAAGAAACGTCAGCACATATATTGTTTTAGAAAACGAGAATTTGAAAAATCGGCCAATATCATTCGTTTAGAGTAGATGAGGAGGAAATGGAGTACAGATGCTAAAAGTTGAGAGGGAGAGGGAGGGGAAGAAGTATTTCAAAGAAATGTTTCAACTTGTAAAAGAAGTAGCCAGAATTAATCAGATTGAGATAGCTCCCCACAGATATCGTATGTGCCACTTATTGTTTTGACTTTCTTTCATGATAATTTCACACTTTTGTTAACATTTTTGAAAAGTTTGCTTGTAGTTCAAAATGTTCTGTTACTCAGAGTATCGCTGACAGCCCTAATTAGAAAATCACTCACTTATCATCCAATGTTAAGTTAGCTTCCTTTGAAATTGAAATATCCTTGTCCTTCCTCTCTTTTATAACTCCTTATCATCCTTTTTTCTGGATGACGAAGGCAGTTGAATTTGAAATGTCAGTTGTTAGTCAGTCATTAACTGAAGAATATGTAAATATTTAGATAATTATAATACAGAACTGCCGAAACTTTTAATATTAAAGTAGTTTATTTGTCCAGCAACCACGAAATTTCATTTCATTATTATTTTCTAAAATNTTTAAAGTCTCCATTTTGTTTTTCTGTCTGATGAAGTTAGCGACTTTAACTTGCTAAACATGATTATCGTTGTTGATTTAAATATGTTACAGTCTATCCGCTATTTCAACATATGACCATTTTCATTGAAGACGGCTTTTGACGTCATCCATTGAATTTAAGACGCCTCTTGGCCTTATCAAACAATAAGCCGGTAAAAACCTTCGTAGGCTACTCCTTGGAAAACTAGAGTGAAGCACATAAACCACCATAGCCATTGATTTCTTTGATACTAATTAGTTCTTTCATTTGATTATTTGTGTTTATGGTTGTGACTGCGATGGTTTAATGGAGACCCCACCCGCGTCGTAACGACGGTTGAGGATGATTGTTTTTTGCCACTCACTCGAAACAAAGTCGTTGGTGGGTTCTTTTACATCGAACACTTAACGAGGAGACCCCCACTTTTAGCGTCCCTCCCAGAAAACGCCTATGATCATACCTTAGTGTGGAGTGCTTCACAGGCAGACTCCTTATACTCCTTAAGGGCTAGCAGTCAGTCCCGAGCTTTGAACCCGGGACCTCCCGATCAGAAGACGACAACTCTTCCATTAAGACAACCACTGTACCCTGAGTGGATCTTAAGATTGTGGGTTCGAATCCCAGAGCAGACAGAAACAAGTTCAGACCAATTCTCAGCTGCGACTTCAAGATGCCTGGTGACCAGAGAGAGTAGAGATGTATCTCGAAACGTAGCACGTAGAGCTAGCTCACCAGACAATGGAGAACTTGAACAAAATACAAATTATACTAACTAACCCCACTAGCCTAACCTATTGTAATTGTATCAAGCCTGGTCATCACATCTTAATATTGTCTGAAATCGATTACCTATTCTATTCCTATTCGATTAACAAGAGATTACAATTTAACGGTTAGTTTAACGGTTAACGAACAGCAATTGGTTTATTAGCTACGGATATAGAATCACGCATTTAAAATTACCAGCCTGATGTAATCGCTGACCGTGACTCGTTACAAGGTCACGAAGAAAAATACCGTGACATGTAAGTACGCAACACATTTACATAATTTCCAACGAAACGTGAAAGCATTAAATAAATACGTTTGTAGGTTAGTTTCCATTAAAATGGATGTAAAATGTAATTTGCTTACAAAGAGTAGGCTACAACGTCAATGAAAATGTCAACTGTACGTTGTATTGAAATAGCGTGTCTATCTCAAATATGTTATCAATGTCGAAGTCAATAAATATGTTGTTTTCTGCTTTCAGTCGGAAATTGCAAAAAATATATTGGTTTCTTGTTAGTGCTATGTAGCAATATGCATGACTCACAACAATTCCTGNTCTTGTTTTGTAGCTGNTCTACTTTTGATATCTGGGTGACTTTCGACTATGTGCTAAACAGTAGTGATCTACTCGAAATTAAACTATTTTCTATCTTTTACGGCTGTAAATGCAAGGATATTAACCTAACCTTCACNTATAGCACTTTACATAAATTAGAAAGTTTTAATGTGGCATAGCACCTAGAACTTACAGTATAGCAACCAAGTCGAAAAGACTAACGCCTCNCGGAATGAAATTCGGTAGATGGCAGTGAGACCCGCAGCGGTGCTCGAAAAATATATAATACAACGTAGAAACATGCATTTTTCTCCCACGTCTGAAAATTTCGAACATTACTATTGGCTATGAAATAGTAGCTTACAAATTGCACTGGAAAAGTTAGAACGACACTCAACTCTGAAATATTGTATCGGTAGTTCAAGATTGAAAATTTCGAATGACACTCTTGACTTTGAAATATTGCCGACCATATTTGAAAATGTCGATCAATGTACTGTGGTTCTGAAAATGCATGTCATATTTGAAGATTTCGTTCGAATGAAGCTCTGCAATAGTATAGAACACATAACTTCGAACGTACCAACGTGGCTAAGAGGTACAGTACCAGCATAGATTCTGTCATATCCAAACAAAGCGTAGCGCGAAATTTCGTTT